>OZ022419.1:24988994-25226385 GCA_963989365.1 Rhimphoctona megacephalus | reverse complement strand
AGCTCGAGTTTGTATAAAGGCTTCGAATCTCAACTCGCAGCACCCTTTTCTTTCCCATTGCGGACGACGAAGGTCCTTCAGAATTCTTTTTCCCCGTCTCGTGAGATAGAACGTATGGCACCGACAGGTGGCATTTTATATCAATAAACTGGCTCTACTGCCACCGAAAGAATAAAGCTCGTGTCCCCTTCAGACAAACGATATGGGCACGAGTGAATGAGTAAACGAGAACAATTTATCCATTCGAATAAGCCGAGAAATCTCTGTAAAAAAGCAAAGCCATTAACATTCATAGGCCAAGAATGAAAATCACGTATTCAACCCCTCGTTTTGTTTTATACATTTAATTTAATATATGTGAGTACGTAAAATGTGGAAAAAAGACGAAAAAATAAGGGAGGAAAAGCCGAAGAAGATTCCACCCTAAATCTTCGTTTCTTGGATCTTTGGCTCAAAATATACTCATTCTATATATATATATATGTGTATATACATGTATATGTGTACTTGAATTATCTGAGCAAAATTCTACAATCATAAACCATTTATTACACCGTGGATCAAGTCCCTCGCAAAATAAATCGCCAGAAGAAAATCGTTACGATGCCGTTCAGTGTCTGGCTACTTTTACGATCATAACTTCCTGTTGGAGGAAAAAGCAGTGAAACATTGACCCGCACTACGTGAAATTTATACTTCAGCTGCCATTTAAATCCACAGATTTTCGAAATTATTATACAACAGAATCACTCCGAAGACTATAAAAGAAAACAATAAAAATAATGCATAAAAAATGAATTTAATTTTTCAGAAAATATCATTGAGAAATTTTGAATGATATTAATAAAGATGCGTGCTCTCTATAAATGTTCAAATCTGTTTTACCTTTTGAGTAAAAACAGATTTTCTATCAGTTTTATAGGAGCATCAAGGCTCGAAGGGGGTTGTTTGTTTCCATTTCTTATAACTTTTTACAGAGCGGAAATGGAACCGAGGTGGATTCTAAAGCATCCAGTTCACGTTCATTTTGCTGTCGAGTGTGTATGTTTTTCTCACCCAAACCGGAAGGTAAAGCGCGGGGAGAAAAACTTCCCGCGAGAGTGACGATATCTCCGGAATTTTACGATCGAGCTGAGAACGCGATGTGAAAGCTGATATACGATATATGCATACAGGGAATTCATACTGGATTGAGTCAATCATTTGAAAAAACATGTTAAGGTGTGATTCTTAGTTGGAAAAAAACTTTATGAATTTATTAGAATTTTTAAATACATAAGACGCTTGAAAGAAAATTTTTTGTACGAAATCTAATTGCATAATAAGAATAAAACCATTTTAATTAATCGAGAAAAAATAGGATGTCTCGTTTTCCATGGAAAGGCTTGTAGAAAGTTTCTTAGATATGGAAGGGTCGTTGAAAAAGGGTTGTACATTCTCGTGACCTCTGGAAACTGGTTTTATCCGGAACACATGAGAAACTGTATGCACATACATCGATTGTTCGTCCGCAGTGTTGCAAAAGTAGAAAATCTCGCGAGAAGAATCGCATTTTATAGCGACGAATAAAAATGTGAATATATAATAAAAGGCGTGTAAACTAAAGAATTTTATGTTTCATGCTCTTAAAGCCAAGGTAAATTTGGCGTTCTACTTGTTGAGAACGTATTGAAAAACGTAAAGTCAACATACTGTGGAAATTACACACCCTTATTTTCAATAAAATTTGTGTGAAGCCATGAAAAAATATTATGAAACATAAAAACTATCAGAATGTCAATCGATTGCAAATTTTCTTACCGATGTTCAATGTACGTGGCTTAGCTTGTAAACTGCTAAGTAGAATAATGTTGAGTAAAATTTTCAGCCAAACTTTTGTCTCCATTATTTCGCTATTTTTATCTGCAAACAAAAAAAAGACTCTGTTAAAAAACTAATAATCACAAGAACTTCAAAAATTGCCAGCTCCATAATAATTTCATTCAGGTTTTCATTAAAAAATAAAACAGTGATTTTAAACTTTCAATTTGAGTGGGAGATAGAATGAATCATCAGTTGATCACGCTAAAAATCATGAATGCAAAGAATTTCTTCACTTTTTAACAACTGAAAAAATTGTTCACATCCATAGTTTTTATTTTGAAACTACTGGAATTTCAATTTTTCGATATAAATCTGGACGTAAAACAAAATGTCGATGAAGTTCTCACAATTCATAGTCTCAAGTGTCTTGGCATCGTCAGACCTCTTTTCTCACTTCTACAATACACACACACATACACACAAACACACTATATGTATATGAATGAATGTCGATTTACTTTCTTGAGGGAAGGTCAGGGGAGAAGTCGGGCGATATATCGTTTAGTGCATAACATGGCCAAGTTCGGTGTTGGCTGGCTCGCTTTCCTTTCAATTGGTGGCATTCACAGCCAACCCAACATATTACTACTTCTTTCGCTGCCGATTCGTACGAACTCACAGAAACCTCGATTTTCCAAAGAAAGTAAAAAAATCCTTATTTCTTGATATCAAAAGGAAAATACAAAAAAAAAAAACTGTCATATTGATCGAATGATTTTATTAGTTATGATGATATTTATGCGGAAATTTTTCCAAATTGGAGAGGCAAATAATAAAACGGACAATCGACTGATTTTATGTATAACTTGGTAAAAAAAAGGCTTGTTAAAATTTCTGTTTTTTTACCGATTGAAAAATAAATTTATAATGTACGTGAAAGTTTGAGAAGTGGTTGTCGTTCATTACTGCGGTCAACGATCAAACTCCGGACGATATTTTCCCTGGCAATTAGAAGAGAAGCCCCTCTGCTCTCTGTATACAGGTCAACTACCATGGGTAGACGTACAGTACACACACACACACACACACACACACACACACACACACACACACACACACACACACACACACACACACACACACACACACAATGGATTGGAGAAGGGTAGTAAAAGTTTCTCATAAATGCCATCGGTACTGAGAGGTAAACGTGAAGTCATCAACGGCAGCACAAATCTCTCTCGATTTTCTAGGTAGTTCGATTCTCGACTCAACGAGGTAAATCGCACTGTGATTGGCTGGATAAATAGAGAAAGGAGAGGAAGAAAGAAAAGAATATTATGCGGTTTAATTTACTGGGGCGTTTGAGGTTGGATGGCAAAACTGGATTGGGGTGCAACGTTTCCGGATTAAGCTTCGACCAAGCCATTCTCTAAATTTTGCTACGATATTTACACATTTTTTCAAATATATGTATTTTTTTATTTCTTTGTGTCAAACACTAGTGGTTAGAGGGCTTGGAAATATAAGGGTGCAAAAGCTGGAGCAAAAAAAAACTATCGAAATATCTCATTTTTTATTCAGTGCCATTCAAAATATTTTCTACAAAGATTGGTCAATTTCCACCCTTATTTTTGCTCGCTTGAAATCAACATAAACTGTGTGTCCCTTTCAACCTCTTATACTCAAGATTTTCTCTCGAGAAAATTCAGCAAACTGCACAGAGCAACACGCACGAGCAAACACACTGGCAATTGTCCTTAAAGTGTTGGTACACACGTGGCAAAAAAGCTATAGAAACATCCCTCACCCTCTTGAAGTGTCGATCGAGCCGAAAGGGGCGGAGCAACTCGGTGAGGCAACTCTCAAGCCCTCCAAGGGACTTTACATCAGAGACAATGTCTAACGTTTGTCTCTGAACTTGTGCTTTTATTCAGTCTCTTTTTGCACCCCTGTCGATCTTCATTCAAGAACTAAAGTTTAAATTGACCTGATTATTTTCGTATGTTCTATTGATCGTTCTGGATTCATGAGTGTTCGAATAAATCGCGAATAATAGTTTCTGCATTTATGACGGAAATAATGTTGCGTAACACGTTGAAATATTGACATAACTAAACAACATTTTTTCGATTACTACAACCAAGGTTTTCTCTCAATAAAAACAGTGAAAAATGACAGTAGTGGTTCTAAATAATTGCTCGTTTGAAATTGAATAAAAATATGTGTTAACTTGTATTTTTCTCCGGAAAATGAAGTAAAATGAGAGGTGAAAAATTCTACGAACTGCTTGATGAAACGCTCGCGATAAAAGCTCTAGAACTATTTAATTTGCCGAGTGAAATATTGACACAGTTGGAGTCACGAAATGGATTTTACGTAGCAGCATGAAAAGCACTGGAAAACCGTAAGTATGTAGAACTAGAAATTTCTGATTAATTATTCTTAATTAACTAAATAATTAAGAATACCAATATTATTCGTGTACAAAGAAAAAATGTGCACATTTTTTGGCGCATTAAATTATAATATTATCAAAACCTCAACAATGCCTGGAAATTATTCAAGGTCAAGTCGTTTGAACAATCAAAAAGTGGTAAGGTAAGATTGCACAAATAATGAAAGTTCGTATCATGACATAGGATGGTCGGGAAATTAATCAGTAAGATTCGGAGGGCTCTTTTGAGAAAGAGAGAGAGAGGTCTTGGAGGGATGTTTGACGTGAGTTGGGAAGTGATCGTAGAGTGCTTTAAAGTATGGTAGTGAAAGTAATAAATTTTCGCAGCTCGGATTAAACTGCATACTTTTGGTTCATTTCATATGGAAAAGCTGTGTCAAGATTCTGAAAGCTACCACAACGAGAGGTGCTTTTCCAAAATACTTGTGACAGTAAACTACTTGTTCTTGTATTCATATCTATATATATATATATATTTATATACCTGATGAAGTTTTGCAGTTTTGCCACAGGACGTCAAGTTGAATCTCGTAAATGCTTTTCATATCCGCATGTTGCGAAGCAATAAAACTGGCTGCCTGTATTATGACATATGTCTATACATACACAAACACAGATATACATCGGGGAATGTTTGTATAAGGGTTTACCAACAGCATGACGTAATACTACTAGACTGGACGTAATATATAGATTCTGTATATGGAATAAATGTGACGTTCCAACCCCAACTCAGGCCCACGAATATTGTGGACATTTTTTTGAATACTCGTTCAAAATTACATACAAAACTATGAATATATTTAGATATTTCAAGTACAAATAAAATTCTGAAAAATTTGGTACGACATCTTGTAAATGTAACTTTTTTAGGGTTTATTTAGGGGATTGACAATTCATAGGAAAAAAATTGTCGTTCGAGGATTTCAATGTATCTTAGAAGCATTAAATTCCTAACCGTCTTTAATTCTGAAACTACTCATTTTCCTCTTCTCTTTCGATCTCTCTCTTTTGTATAGATCGTTAACTCGAATCGTTGTTTGAGCTTTGAATGCAGGGGAGAAATCAATGGAAAGCATTTTGTTTCAGCCGAATCTTTTCTGTGTCCGAACTTTGAACGCTTATACGTATTTAGCTTAGCTGTAGAGCGTCCTTTCCTTTCTCTATTTTACGGTAACCAGAAGTATAAGACAGGATTCGTGGTTTGGCGAAGAGGGGAATGGGAAGGGGGGCAGTGGAGAAGAGATCCGTTGGCGTGTGTCCGTGGCACGAATAGCGAAAGGTTTGCCTCACTTGTTGCCTTTGTAAGGCAACGATTCTACCATCGTACACGAGAGAATAGTCCGTTGCATCCTTTCCTCCATTTTCCCACCCCCTACTTTTCTCCTATATTTTGCCCGTCCGTGTTGAGCAACACAACGAGTCAAACAGTCTCCCCGGGCTCTCCTTGGCGTCTCTCGTCTCTCAGCTTTTCTCTTCAAACAGTGCGAGTTCAAATAGTCATGAAGAATCGCTGGAATGCAGCTTCGAAGCCAACGGATGAGATATAAAAGGAGTGAAAGGAAAGAAAAAGACACAGAGAGATGGAAAACGGACGAGGAGAGGAGAAACAGTGGAAAGCTTCGATCTTTCTCACAATCTTCCTCTTGTTATTCTTCTTGTTCTTCATCTTTTTTTATACCTTGGTATTTCGTAGCTGGTGTTGAGCATTTTCCTATGGAAACCTCTACCACCCGATGTTCGACTTCTCGAGATATCGACAAAGGGAGTATTTGTACAGGGGTTAATTGGTTCGGCAATGAAAAGGAATCCTGCCTGTCCTAGTTCATACACCCGAGAACGATCCATGTTGGTTTCACCGAGAATCGAGAATTTTGCCACCAGACATCCATTGAAATAGCTCTCTTCATTACTCCAACTTTTCTATATGAACTTGAATCCCGTACATACGATCGCGAATCATTCCACATTTTCAATTAATTTTCAATTAATCTAAATATATATATGTGTGTGTGTGTGTGTGTGTGTGTGTGTGTGTGTGTGTGTGTGTGTGTGCGCGCGCGCGCGCGTGTGTGCGTGCGTGCGTGCGTGCGTGCGTGCGTGCGTGCGTGCGTGCGTGCGTGTGCGTGTGCGTGCGTGCGTGCGTGCGTGTGTGTGTGTGTGTGTGTGTGTGTGTGTGTGTGTGTGTGTGTGTGTGTGTGTGTGTGTGTGTGTGTGTGTGTGTGTGTGTGTGTGCGCGCGCGCGTATAAATTTCGTTTTGACAATTTGATAATGGTATATTTTTTAAAGTAATCACTCTAATTGCTATGATTTATTTACTTTCGAAATGTTTTGCTTACAACTAATTGTTTCAAGATACAAGAAAAATTAGTGCAAAGAAATTTGAATAAAATAAACACAAATCAATATGATTTATCAATTCATTCACTCTGTGGTACTGTAAATTCTTTGCAAAGAAAAAAATCTTCGATACATAATGAGCACGTGTTCGAGAAAAGTAGAGTTAGCAGCAGATCTTTCGAGTTTTGTTATATTTCGAGTGCGAGATAGACATTCTCGATGAAAGAACAGAAATATATAATTAAGAGAAAAAAATGCGAAGATAATGAGACATGTACAAAAAAAAGAACCTGTAAAAAAAGTCCAGAGAACTTTTTGTAGCGGATTCTCTCCGGTCGCTCGTTCATTTCGAACCTGCCGCTTCGCTTATTATTTCTCTCATTCTCTCACGTTCGTGAATTCAATGAATGTAAAACGCGTACCCCAGCTGAACAATGAACTAAATATGCCTAGTAATCTTTTCGTGCAACTTGTACTTCCATATTTCTACGAAAACTGTCACCGTGGCTGTGAATGTCGTAAAAACAGTACTTAAAAAAAAAGCTTATCGAATTGAGAACAAAAACTCAGTATTATACCAAAGCTTCAGCTATGTAAATATTTTTTTAATATTTTTTAAGTATTTATTCACACGTCATGTTTTCATAGAGAAACAAAATACATATTTTGTTTATTCTCGTGCATAATTTATTCACAGAAATGCAAATTGCAGTTGGATGAACCAGAGTGGCTGAGTTGGAGTATCGGATAAATATGGTCCGCATGATCGTACGTATATGTGTAACAAAAAGAGTATGTGAAAGAGAGAGAGAGAGAGAGAGAGGGAGAGAGAGAGAGAGAGAGAGAGAGAGAGAGAGAGAGAGAGAGAGAGAGAGAGAGAGAGAAATAGAGAAACCAGCAAATGTTATCCCGTGGCCTTAATGATGGTTGACACAGATTTTCAACGGGTACGGGTTGTCAACGAGGCCAACGGCGGTCATGTCGTTGACGTTGTCTCGTTCACCTCTTGGCTCGAAAGAGAAAAAAAGAAAAACAGTAGGGAGGGTGAGAGAGCTTTCTATGACGGAATTTCTGCCAGATCGTATATCCAATATATACTTGAGCCTATCCCCAGTTCTCTCATACGTTATCCGTTGAAACTCGCCTCATCACCGCATCTATCAGGCTTCTCCTTGCATTACTCATCTTGACCCTCTTTCACGCGAAGGGGATAAATCGTTAACGTATACGAGCTATCTCAATCACTTCGCAATTATAGTCAACTTTATCAAAAATTAGACAGCCTATGATTCCAATTAATCATGAATATCGGCAAAACACTCCTTAATATATATTCAGTCCATGTTGATTGGGAATCCTAATTATCTTTTATTCGGTTGTTTTGTCAGGATTAGTTCTGTATTGATTTTTTTTTTTATTATTGCCAATCTACGGTTTTACCTATTCGTTTAAAATTCAATGAACTTATTGGATACATTGCGTCGTATTTTTAAATTATTTATGACTGTATATATAAAATTTTGAAAAAAAAAAATTAAAAGGTCACTTCAGTTATGAGAATTTTGAAAATAGGGAGAAAATTCATTTGATCCAAACTAAAGTTGCGCACAACATACGGACATGTATAAATACGTATTTCTGTATGTCAAGAGCTCATTATATCTACATGAGAGATCGTTGCATTCTCTTCTTTGATCGTGGGCAATATTTACCCAATGAGTTGGCCGAGCACAATCGACAATCTAGCTCTTGTCGTTTAAATGACAAGCCCACAGGCCAGGCATTCGTTTTTGCATTCATGCAAGAGTTTCTCTTTGTCATTGATGCTCAAAGGAATAAAGTACACATTCCAGTGAATGGAGAATCACATTTTTAACGTTGAAAAAATTATCAATTCAATATTTTCTATTCAAATCTTGTGTCAAAAAAAAATGTAAAAAAGGTTTTTATGGATCGTAATTATTTTAATCGCAAAAAATGTGGAAAGGAAGTTCTATGAATATAACAGTGGATTGATTTTTGATATACTGTACTTACGTGAACTTTTTTGAGAAGAAGAATGAAAGAATTATTTGAAAGAAATACATTTGAAGCAAAAATTATTCGGACTACCGCTTTCGATGGCTTTTTCTCTGGAAAAATTGTGAATTTTTTTCCCCTCTTGAAGATGAAAATGTATTACAAAGTTTAAGGGTTGTAATAAATGAATATTCACTTGGTCTGGCACGCACACACGTAGAAACTAAATTTTCAACGGGTTGGACACGGGCGTAATATTCACTCGGTCGAACCTTTTGCACTATAATCTCTATTTCTGCACGTGAAAATCCCCACGTGAATAACCGGATATCCCTCCCCCACGAAAATTCACGGGAGACTTTGTCATAGAATTTACGTAGCCGCGCTGTTGGGATCTTTCCACACAGAATAATGAGAAAGAGGAGGAGAAAGTACGAAGAACACGAGACTGAATACAACGAAATGGGGAAAACAAGAGTCCATAGCCGAGACAGCTTCTCGACGATCCCTTCTCGTTCCGCGACGTTCCTCCACTGATCTAAATTTGGCTTGAACTCAGCCTAAATTCATGCGGCAAGTTGGCTGCATGCCCCGCATCTCCTGAACCATCTTGTAGAAATCGTGGCATCTTAGCCTCGAGGCTTTGATAAATTTACGAACGAAAGAAAGAAAGAGGTTGAAGAGCGTGAGACAAGAAGGAAGAAGATAGTTAGTAGAATCGAGCGTTTATTCGTAATCACAACTCATTCGAGAGAGGTTTCTATCCAGAACTTCCGAATTAACTGATAATCAAAAATTTATTACCCTCAATATAATCGATCAATCATTATAAAATTTCACATAAATTTTATTTCGCTTTCCTGCTAATATAGAAAAATTTCCAGCGAATTATCTGAAGTTCGAGAAATTTGCCATTTTCACGAGTAATTGATTAAAAATATACCACAATTACAACATCTTCTATTTTATTTTATATTTAATAATAAAAATGAAAGTTCAATAATTGCCATAATTTTCTGTTCTATTTTAGGTAAATTCTTTTAGAAAGGAGACACAAATTACAATGTTGTAAAATGTTATTTGAGTTTAATTCTTTTACTCAAAAAAATACGATTTTTCACGAGTTTATTTTACCGAAAAATCATTTTGTGAAACCGTAGTTTATATTTCGAATATACGAAACACGTACATGAGAAATTTTGAGAAAAATGCTTTACGGTTTTCGCGAGCGTGATACATTGAGCAGAAAATTTTCATTTCGTTGAAGAAAATTGTGCTACAAGGTTGGAAAAAGGGAAAGACAGAGTGGTATAGAACACGTTCCAATCCCTTGAGATGCGTGCTTGGTAAAGCAGCATCTCGCTTGCCTCTATCGTTGCTAACTCCTCCGCTCTGTGTGTTGGACTACGAGAACACCATAGCTACTACGAAGACGAGAGAGTTAAACTTTTCCTCAGAGTCTATCCCCTTGGGACGACCACAGCACAGTGCTTATATCGAAATAGAGCTCCGCAGACGATACTAAAATCTTTAAGCAACTTTTGGCCGCTGAACCTCCCTCCTACACTTTATATACATATATAAAAAAAAATGTAAAAAAGAGTACCTGCATAAGTTGTGTTCGTTGATAGACAAAATTGAAAATAATTTCTTTTCTAATTTAAAGTACGAGATCTGATTTGAATAATCGTAAGTGACTGATAACTGACTCGTAGTTCATTTTATTTATTTATTACTATTAGAAATTGGAAAAATGTTTGGTTTTTTAATATTTATTATTTTGATGTATACACTAAGGAAAAAAATTAAAGGGTCAAAAAAGTTTTCCGAATTTTTAGTGAATTTTCAGAATGTTGTATCTCATTGAAAAATGGTCGTATCGAGGTCTGAAAAAGCATTTTGAAGCTTTAAGTTTCTAGTTTTAAGATCTTGTGGCAAAAAAAAATTCAGAGCTACATGCTCTGCGCAATTTTGAGAAGTAGTGTGAGAAAAAAAATTTGCAATTTTTTTTGCCTTTTTTTTAAGTCCACGGGCTTGGGAAAAAATTTTCCAACTAAGCCATGGTATGGACCGGATAGTTTGTTTATTCAGCTTTAATTTGCTTTTTTTAAAACTTCGGTACGACCATTTTTTGCTGAGATGTTGAACTTTAAATAAAAAAGGACCCTTTTGTCTATGATCGACGATGTCTCGGCAACCAATGGTCGTACAGAAAATTCAAGGGCAGCTCTGAAAACTGGAATAAATGTCCTACAAGGTTCTGCTGCGATCGTGAAGAAAAAATTTCTTTTTCCATCCTTGTCATGAATTTGAATAAACAGGAAAAAAGGGTAATTTATGATTTTTGAGAAAGTCAACAGATAAATTTTAAATAATCATGAAATTACTAATGTTGAGCATGCCTTTTATAGCTGAATATACCCCCAAAAACCCTGCGAAGTTACATTTCGATCTAACGAACCGTTTCCTCGTTGCAAACGGTCAAACTTTTGAAAAAATTAAAGGGTCACGTTTTTTTACTTTAAACATGTCATAATCATGATTAAAATGAAAAAAAAATTCTCGAGCTTTTTCCACAGTTTTGCCACAAATACCGTTGAAATTTACAAAAAAAATTTCCGAAATTTTTTTTTTTCGAAAATTGAATTTTTTTTTTTTTGAAGGCTTCCAACACTTGAAAAAATTTTGATTTTCAATACCGCCAGTATTAGCGTTACTCAAAGCGTACCACGTGGAGGTTGCACATTAAAATTAAAGTTGATGACCCAAATCGCGTCAATCAATTAAAATTAAAGTTGATGACCCAAATCGCGTTTCGACCCTGATCCATATCTGTTTAGGAGACAAATCTCTGATCGATTTTCTTCTGGATTGGAACACTTAAAAAAAACAGTTTTTTTCAAAACTATCCTCCTTCTTCAATGAAAAAACTTTCCTTTTTGGTTTTTCTTTAATTTTTTATCATGCCAAGGCGTCACTTGACAGAGCCAGAAGTTGTTCGTTTAGTGACTCTTGTTGAAGAGGGATACACCCGTCGTCAAGTTGGTGAGCGTATGGGGGTTAGCCAGTCCATAGTATCCCGTGTGTATGCACGGTATTTCGAAACCGTTGGATACAACTGACGGGCAGGGCAAGGTCGCCATCGAGTGACTACTCCTCGGGACGATCGAGTGATCATTCGACATGTTCGTCGTGAACCTTTTATTCACGCAAACGTCATTGCGCAGCGTTTCCCAAATCGACGACTACAACAACAACAGCGACAACCAGAACGACGACGACGAGTTCAAAACATTTCCGCTTCAACGGTAAGGAACCGTCTTCGTGAAAATGGCTTGAAAGCACGACATCTTAATCGTGTACCTATGCTAACACGAAGACATTCTCAAGCCCGTTTAAGGTTCGCCAACGAACACCTGAACTGGACCTTAAGGCAGTGGGGTATTGTTTTGTTCAGCGACGAGTCCCGATTTAGCCTGCATACTAACGACCGACGTCCTCTTGTTTGGCGCCGTCGAGGGGAACGTTTTGTCCAAAACTTCGTGCGCCCGGTCGTCCCCTACAACGGCGGATCGGTGATGATATGGGGCGGCATTTCGCGGACCTGGAGAACACCCCTGGTAATCATTCAAGGAAATTTAACTGCTAAGCGTTACATCGATGAAATTTTGAGGCCGATTGTGCTGCCTAGAAGAGAAGGGCAACAGGAATTCATTTTCATGCAAGATAATGCACCGGCTCACAGGGCTGTGATTACCAGGCGGTTTTTTGAACGGCACAACATCGCGTTGCTGCAACACCCTGCTATGAGCCCCACCTCAACCCAATCGAACACGTTTGGGACATGATGGGTCCGTCATTTGCGACGAGGGTATCCAAATTTGCGTACTTTGGATGCTTTGGCGCGCGCACTTCAGCAAATTTGGAACACAATCTCGCAGCCCCACATTGCACGATGTATCAACATGGCCCAACGTTTAAGGGCAGTTATTGAGAATCGGGGTGGCAATAACACACGTTATTGAACAACCCAGTCATCCAGATTACATACAGACAGACGAACGGGCAGACAGACACATTCCCACGCACCCGAACACACACACACACACGCACGCATGCACGCACACGCGCGCACACACACACACGCACGCACGCACGCATGCGCGCGCACACACACGCACGCATGCACGCGCGCGCGCACACACACACACGTGGGTGTAAGAAGCGTAAATCTGACCGTGCAACCTCTACGTGGTACGTTTTGGGTAACTCTAATGCCGGCGGTACTGAAAATCAAAATTTTTTCAAGTGTTGGAAGCCTTCAAAAAAAAAATTCAATTTTCGAAAAAAAAAAAAAAATTTCGGAAATTTTTTTTGTAAATTTCAACGGTATTTGTGGAAAAACTATGGAAAAAGCTCGAGAATTTTTATTTTTCATTTTAAACATAATTATGACATGTTTAAAGTAAAAAAACGTGACCCTTTAATTTTTTCAAAAGTTTGACCGTTTGCAACGAGGAAACGGTTCGTTAGATCGAAATGTAACTTCGCAGGGTTTTTGGGGGTATATTCAGCTATAAAAGGCATGCTCAACATTAGTAATTTCATGATTATTTAAAATTTATCTGTTAACTTTCTCAAAAATCATAAATTACCCTTTTTTCCTGTTTATTCAAATTCATGACAAGGATGGAAAAAGAAATTTTTTCTTCACGATCGCAGCAGAACCTTGTAGGATATTTATTCCAGTTTTCAGAGCTGCCCTTGAATTTTCTGTACGACCATTGGTTGCCGAGATATCGTCGATCATAGACAAAAGGGTCCTTTTTTATTTAAAGTTCAACATCTCAGCAAAAAATGGTCGTACCGAGGTTTTAAAAAAAGCAAATTAAAGCTGAATAAACAAGCTATCCGGTCCATATCATGGCTTAGTTGGAAAATTTTTTCCCAAACCCGTGGACTTAAAAAAAAGAAAAAAAAAATTGCAAATTTTTTTTCTCACACTACTTCTCAAAATTGAGCAGAACATGTATCTCTGAATTTTTTTTGCCACAAGATCTTAAAACTAGAAACTTGAAGCTTCAAAATGCTTTTTTTCGGACCTCGATATGACCATTTTTTACTGAGATACAGCATTCTGAAAATTCACTAAAAATTCGGAAAAATTTGTTGACCCTTTAATTTTTTTCCTTAGTGTATTTGTAATAATAATAATAATGAGTCGGAGGAAATTTACATGGGAAGATTATTCCCCATGAATATATCCAGTTTTCGACCGGAAATTATTTAGTCCCATTCATATGTATTCTCAGTAAACATGCAATATTTAACATTCGTAGAAATGTCTTTTTTACGTGTGGAAGAAAAAATAGAAGAGAAGGATCCGTGAGACTGGGGGCTTTCATATCAATTTACGGATATCCGTGGTTTTGCACGTTGAAATTACTGTTGAATTGATTTAGCTTGAATTGAAAATGCTGCATGCAATTATTCGATTGCCCAATACTTTCGTACCGGAAATTAAAAAGTCTTATTTTCCAACGATAAAGTAAATTAATTTTCCGAACGACACGAAAAGATTTACAGCAAGTTTATAAAATTTTTCATGCAGTTTTTATTACAGTGTTTATACATGAAAAGTAATATAGAAAAATCATTTAATTTTTAGTTAATTAAGAAAGTCTGACTTAAAAATTTTTCCATCCAATTCATTTGTGACTGCAAATCTGAACACATTTTTAAACACGTACTTCTGCCACATTTTTCGAGTTAATTTTCTATAACATCAATAAAGTTCGTTCATGATACTACAAACTGAAAGAATGAATGAAAGCAAGAGAAATAGTAAAAAAGACGTAAACCTGCCTACAAAGGGGGGGATACTTTTCTTATCAACATTTTTATTTAATATTCGCATGGTAAATGGAGTGAAATTGTAAAATTCTCCTGCAATTACGAGACGAGAAGCGTTACAGCTACGAGTAAATAGAGAAGAAGAGAGAGAATGGTTAGGCTTTATTGGCTTTCGAGAATGCGGGCATAAGGATTCACGAAGAGATCGGTAGAGAGAAAATTCGGTTTAAGTAATCGCACTACTACAAAAAGAAAAAAAACACGAACATACACGACGGGATTGCAATTTCTTGAAATTGTTTTAATTTCACAGGAGAAATGTTATTACACGGTTTTCTGGGATCTCCATAAGAGGAAAGTTTTCTTTACAAACCTTCTGGCTTGTCCGCGACAGAGACCACTCGATTTTCACTCCGGCTCCACTTTCCTCTCCCGGATTTCACTCAATCTTTATCCTTGAATAATTCTCGCACCTTTCACCTCGACTTTCCTATTCATCTATTTTTTTCGAATTCACGCGACACATTTATTTTCGTAGATTTTTTTCCACTCCCCCCTCCCCCCCCCCCCCCGCCCTCCTTGCCATTTTTCAACCTTCGCTCCTACGTTTCTTCTCAAAATAGACTTAAATCCCGGATTACGGTTGGCTCATTCAGCCACATCCTCTTCCAAGAAAAACATAATCCGTGCAGTGATAACATTTTGACAAAAATATAAATTAATCCTTATTATAATGGTCACATATTGAATTGAAAACAAAATTATCATTTTTCTTGTCAACCCCGACCAATATTGCAAGCTTTTCTATAAAAAGATCAATTTATTCCGACACGATGAAAATTTCTTGCTCTCTTGAATTGAGTATAGATATATAGTACAATGAGGTGAACGATCGACAAAAAAAAGAAAAGTTTTTCGAAGCGAAGGGTAGAAAAAAGTATTTTATTCGTTGCCTTGAATTCTCATTGTCGAGTGAGGGAGGTTTTTGCACGGAGAATTTTCAACGAGTTTAGTAAGGGTTAAGCTTGTACGTTTCAACATATCCGTAGATATACGAGAATATTTATTGTATATATCGATACACGAAAAATAAGTTGCGAGGAGCGAACCGGGTACAATACAGCTGAGGTTTTTCTCCACTCGCTCTCCCTCTTTTTCGACCCTGTCACGAGTAAAAAAGCTGTCCCAAGAGTGGTCACCAATCGATTTTTTAATACTAGAACGTATATATAAAAGTACACGTATCGATGCAATGAATAATGTGGGAACGTTGGTTCTATATGACATTTCATAAATACAAATATCTATACAAACTGATGTTTTGGTCGTTTTATGCCAAATAAAAAAAAATATATATTATCGGTCCATGATAAATTATATGAATGTAAAAAAAGGTATCGAGAGATGCTTGGATCAGAATTTAGGAAATCTACATGTACTCATGATTTACAACTTATTGACAACATTATTTTTGTCGAAATTCGATATATATTTAAGTTATCGAGGGTGCGTGACGAATAAAAATATTGCAATATTAAATTTTAATGGTATAAATACGAAAACATTTCATAGGTTTTCACGAATGTATGAAGCAAAGGTTCAATAGCGTTGTTGACGGTGAATTCAAGGGAGATGTCGAAGTAAACACGATTCCATTATGAACATATATATATATATATATATATATATATATATATATATATATATAATATATACATATATTGCGATTATATCTATGGGCAAGTGGGGTGCGATATTCCGTGTGGCAGGTTAGCGCGTTATAACGCTGCTGTCATCGCTCTGCTGGCTTGTAACGTGTAATTCAGCGACGCTACGTGCCCCTCGGGTTATTCGTGGGCAGCGTTGAAATTGCCAAGCACTTTATTTCCTCGGGAACGAGCTAACAGCGGTGGGATTCATGGTTCCGTACCAGTTATACTCCCAATAGGAGAGAAAGAGAAAAAAAAACTCCGAATCTTTCCATCCAGTTGCAATATCTAGAATATATAAATATATTATGTATATGGGTTATTTAACACGTTCATAAAGCAAATTTGGGATAATTCCTAGAAATTTCTAGTGAATTTAATTTTTGAACTAGCAGTATGTATCAATTTTTTTGATACGTATTTATTAACTAGAAAACAAAAGTTGGCATGAATTGTTGCAAATATTTTGATAATTAATTGAGAAACATACAGAGTAGAGAATTGATCGACCCAAACAAATGAATAACGTACTAATTACGGAGTGTAATCAGCCATAATTAACGGAATATATAGCCACCGCTAGTTTCGTTTTGATCTCGCTCCAGAGGTGTATGATAAATTTACAGAAAAAAAGGAAAGGGCGACAGAGGTGTGAATAGAAAGTGAGCAGACTCGACTATGACGTTTTATTGGCGTTCAGGGATGCGTGCTTTACGCGAGGGAGTGCGGAAAAAAAATGTCCACACATTAAAAACAAAGAGGAGAAAGTTAAAGCATGATAAAAAAAAAATATGAAAAATAATAATGAGCTAGTTTTACAGGGGAACGAATTAAAAGTTTCACGACAAATATAAAAAAAGCAACAAATTTGATGATATTCTAGCTCGGGGGTGTAAACGAAAGGTTATAACGATAAAATACGATGATGATAATATCGTGACGTAGGACAAAAAATGAACGATAAATATTTCAAGGGGTGTCGTCCACGGTCTCGTTTTAACGAGCATTTTAATTCTTCTTTCCATCTATTTTGCGTCGAATCATGTAAAAATGCGCCCCCTTGCTCGATCGATTACTGCATGATAAATATTTTGAAATTTTTTGTCGTGCTTCGAACTTTTGGTACAATTGCAAGCTTGGTAAAAAAAATCCCTACGATACAAATGTCAGCGAATTTCGAATACTTCTCGATGAGCGATCAAATTTTTATTTTGCTTTTGATCTTTATAGAGGTTGTTGATAGGGGTGGGATTGGGAAAAAACGATTGAAAATTCTAGTGTGAGGATAAATATTAAAATGTAAAGAGTGCGCGTTGTATAATCTCCCGTGCTAAAGCACGTATGGAAAAAGCTAACGTACATTAAATTTCCATTTCAATATCGTACAGAAACGAGGGGCGGTCTCGTTCAAAGAGGTGAATATATTGCGGTAAATGTATATTGAAAAATATCGAGCGATGATGATCGATACATGTTTATTATCGCGTTAAAAAATAATATATACCTATACATATATATTTGTAAAAGGATGACTGAGAAGAGGGAGGAAGATGAGTCTGGGATTGACGAACTTGGTGATTTCTCTTCTTCTTTTTCTTCTTCTTCATGTCGTCAGCTTTTTTTTGCGCCCCAGAGAGAAAGAGAGACAGGGTCTATTCCGGCTCGTTACATTTGAATCGGGCGTCACGACGCTTCAAACCACCCCCAACCCTCCCGAAACATCCCTCACTCACACCCGGCGCTTTTTTTTCTTTTCTCTTTTCTCACTCACTCTCCTTACTCTTTTTTCTCTTTACCCGCCCCTTCGTCCATCAGACACCCTGGGATCGACACGCTAATGGGATTTTCGATATTCGAGACGTTGCGAATCTCCGACACGTTTAAGCAAACGGGTTGGAAGAGTTTGTCGAACGATGGACGGAACATCCATTTCATTTTTCCCTCCAGTCTCCCTCGTCTTTTTTCTTGTCATTTTTGTTCATCCTCCAAATTCTCCGTTTCTATTGAATATTTTTAACGGCCGGATTTGCTTTCTAATAGCCAACATCTAAATTAGTGGATCCTTAAAGCTCTGAAAATAACACCAAAAACATTTACCAATTTTTTTATGAAGTGTTGATAATTATTCAAAAAACATCATCGTAAAATAAGTTTGTTTGTTATATAATGGAAATTGTGAATTTTTAAAAAAATCGAAGAGTGCATCCGAGTTTAAATAATCGAATGGCATTATCAACAAATTTATTATTAATACATTTTTGGAAGCGCGATTGTGTATATTTTACGAGAAACGTGCTTGGAGGAAAAAATAGGTGGGCAGAGCCATTACCTCGATTTCGGACGCGTGGAACGCATCACGAATAGCTAAAGTAAATTGTAAATGATGTCGAGTATGATACTCGATTAATTAAAAAGTGACAGCGGCGTCGCGATGGGCCACTCAGTGTTTACGTCGTCGTAAACTCTATAAATATATATATATATATATATATATATTTATGCAATGAGAACACACACAAGTGAATATCCTTATACACACATATAGCGATAAAATTCTGCCGTATGATATATGTGACAACCTCTATCGTGTCCAGCCCATGTTTCGGCAGATACAGGGTGTACATATACATCGATCCACCGGTCCGTTTTCATTAGGTGGGTCGCGAAACCTCGCGAATACAATACTCCTTTCTCATCCCCCACGTAACCTGTCACTCCTCGACTCCATACCGATTGAGGCATATATCAAAATGGAATCAGAAGTGAGTTTTCAATCCAAGATATAATACATTATTTTAATCTGAATTTCTTCCAACCACTCGTGAAATAGTATTTATTTAGAATTAAAAAATTTGTTCCGTCTGAACTTGTGCACGTTAGAAGAAGAGCTTCTAACAATCATATTCTCTTCCAAATGAAATATTTAACTTAATTAGTGATAGTCAGTTAACAACAACAACAACAACAACAACAACAACAACAACAACAACAACAACAACAACAACAACAACAACAACAACAACAACAACAACAACAACAACAACAACAACAACAACAACAACAACAACAACAACAACAACAACAACAACAACAACAACAACAACAACAATAACAACGACAATAATAGTAATAATAGCAATACCAGTAATAATAGTAATACTAGTAATAATAGTAATAATCTCGTGTGGGGTTGCTGGACTTCCATCGGGCGCCTCCCCCGGGCGGCGGATGGGGAAATGCCTTTCGGTGGCGATTGGTATCGACACGTTCAGGGTGGACCAAAACCAGCATACACACACTAATACACTCGTCACAAACACTGACACAAACATGTCCGAGTGACACACCGGTGATGCGAATGTTCAGGAACTCTATAAACGGGCTCCCCTGAGAAAACGAATGTTCGGGCACCCTATAAACGGGTTCTCCCGAAAAGCGAATACGCGGGATCCCTATAAACGGGCTCCCGTAGGGTGAATGAACCGGTAAATGCCACTAAAGCGGACACTCAGAAACACGCACACACAACACTAGGCGATGGCTCTAGAACCTTCTCCGTCGCTCTCTGCGGCGGGCGGCCCTGTGGCGGGGCGCTAAAGCGTACCCCGAGAAAACCAGGCTCGATGCTCCTGGGCCGCTGGATAGTACAGGGGCCCTCGTTCGCTTAGCCAGATGGACCTGGCTGCCCTTTCAGTCAGCGAAAAATCCCTATGCTGTTGTAGTGTCGGGGGGCGCCCGGATGGGACCCTGCAACAGCGGCGGGAGGGCCTCGGTGAGGCCACTGACGCCCCGTCGCCGGGAGGCCGGTTGCGAGGGCAAGGCGGTGGGAGGGTGCTGGAATCCCATCTCCGAACGACACATTCACATCACACAAACAGAAAGAGGAACGGGAGAGAACAAAAACAATGAAAGCACAAAATAAGGATAAAAGTGTAAACGCATCAAAAACCTCGGGGCTCCCAACCCCACAACGAACGGACAAAAGCAAAGACGGACGGACAGGACAGAAGACTGGACACGCTCCGTCCGTGGCGGAAACGGCAGAATCCAGGATTCGCGCCCAGCTGCAGCTGATACGCGAATACCTGGTTAAGATGGAAGAGAAAGCGCGGGTGCAGAGGAACATCAGCACCGTTATCACGACAAATATGGCTAAGATAAGAGAAGCCACGGACGAGGCATGGCACGAATGCGATAGGATGCATGTGCTCGGGGCGGCTAGTAGAAGTGGCGCGGACTGTGTGACGTCAACACCACAACCGAAGCGGAAGCGGGAGACCACGGGATCAAGCCCGGAGTTTACGCCGGCCAAAAGACCGACGGAAGGTGCTGAGTCCACCTCGTGGGCTACCGTTGTCCGAAAACATAAACGCATGACGACGGACGATCGGACGCAACCAGCGACGACAGCACCCACCGCAGGGGCGAAGACGAAGACGGACAAGAAGGAAAAGGAGGGCCGTAAAACCCGGAGATCCGGTGTCGGAACGGTCCTCGTTAAACCGATTAAGGGTCAGACGTACGAGGACACAGTACGACGTATGAAAGCCGTTTACCCAGCCGCCGATAAGGTGCGGGTAAACGGCTTTCGAATGACGAAAGACGGAGGTGTCCTGCTTCGTGTGAACAGCGGAGCAGGTGACAGACAAACTTCCAGGACAAGCCCTGGGAGAAACTGGGAGGACAAGCTTCGGCAAGCCCTGGGAGAAAACGCACAGGTACGGGACATGACGACAAACGTACAGTTGGACATAATGGACTTCGATTGAGTAACAGACAAAGAGGAAGTGACGACAGCACTGAAGAACAAAATGAAGGACACGAGGGACCCGAAGGTTCACATCTTTGGCCCAAACAAGTACGGACAGTGCATGGCCGTCTGCGAGCTTAAGGAGGTCGCCGCAAACGCCCTACTCAAGAAGGGCAGAATTCGGATAGGCTGGGTGAACTGTCGCGTCAGACCGAGGGTGACCGTGACCAGGTGCTATAAGTGCCTTAGATACGGTCACACGAGATCCGAATGCAAGGGACTGGGCAGAGGACAATGCTGCTGGAAATGCGGCAAAAAGGATCACGTCGGGAAGGACTGCAGACAGGACCCGACGTGCTACCTGTGTGCGGAGGCGGGGCACGAGAGCACCGCGCACGTGCCGGGTTCCGGGGCATGCGTGGTGTTCCGAGCCGCGCTTGAGAAGTGCAAGACAAAGACAGAAACGTGATTGTGCTCCAAGGAAACATGCACAGATGCGAGGAAGCACACCTCCTGCTTCCCCAAATCGCGACCGAACACGACGTCGACGTACTGATGCTAAGCGAACAGTATAGGGACATGACGACCCCGACGTGGTTCCAGGACGACGCGGGCACGTCGGCCATCTGGGTCAGAAACACCAACGTCCGGGTTCACGACAGCGGAGCAGGCGACGACTACGTCTGGGCAAGAGTGGACGGTCTGACCTATGTCAGCGTATACTTAACCCTCAACTGTTCCGCTGCCGCGTTCCGGGATAAGGTAGACAGGCTCGAGGACGCCCTTAGAGACCTACCGGGAGACCTGGTGGTTGCGGGCGACCTCAATGCCAGAGCGATAGAGTGGGGCATGACGGAGACGAACAGACGAGGACAACTACTGCTAAAGATGGCAGCAAGGACGGACCTCAACATCGCGAACACTGGACGTGAGCCGACGTATATAAGACCGGGGGTGGGCTCCTCAATACCGGACGTCACGATGATTTCGGACAGTGTCTCGCCGCGGATGAGGCGATGGGCGGTGATCGATGACTACACGGCCAGCGATCACCAATACATCGTCTTTGAGGTGGCGAGACCCACGCCGACGCGACACGACGGATCAGTGCGAGCACCGCGGTGGAACGTACGGAAACTGGACAAAGACAGGTTCTCAAGGGAGCTGCTGGTAGCAGCCGCCCCCGAAGAGACTGTACCTGACGAACTAATAGGACAGACTAGAACGGAACGTGTCGTTACCGAGACTATGGCACTGCTCGGTCGACTTTGCAAAGCTTCCATGCCACGCAAGGCCCCCCAGCATGCTAGACGGACTACTTACTGGTGGACTGACGAGATCGCCCAACTGCGGAGACTGTGCATCGCGGCGAAAAGGAGAATGTACAGAGCGCGGGAAAGACACCAGCCGCAAGGGGCCGCTCTCACCGCGTAATACAAGACGACAAGGAAGACACTCACGTACGCCATCAAAGACAGCAAAAAGCTCTGCTGGAGACAGCTATGTGAGGAGGTGAACCGAGACCCGTGGGGTCTGGGCTACAAACTTGTGACCCAGAGGCTCGGAGCTCGAGGTCCGCCGGAACTCAGAGACGCGACGACGACGAAAAGAATCGTTGACGGCCTCTTCCCGACTCATCCGAGGAGGGAAAAGCTGACAGACGAGGATGACGGACTAGGATGACGTCCCTGTTTTCACTGAGGAAGAGCTCATCAGAGCCACAACCATAATTAAAATAGGGAAAGCACCAGGACCTGATGGCATACCCGGGGAGATCCTGCGCTTGATGGCTAGCCATAGGCCAGGGATACTCCTGGATATGTACAATCCGTGTCTTAAGACAGGGACTTTCAGCACGCGCTGGAAGACGGCGAGACTGGTTCTCCTTAACAAAGGTAAAGGAGATCCCAACATGCCGTCTTCCTACAGGCCTTTGAGCCTCTTAGACACGACGGGTAAAGTTCACGAACTGTTACTGAGACCACGACTGACAGAGACGGTGAGAGCGGCCGGGGATCTCTCCGAAAGCCAGCACGACTTCCGCAAAGGGCGTTCGACGATAGGGGCAATCCGCAAGGTCATCCAGACCTCCAGGAGGACGGATGAATCCTGCCATGCGACAAGGCCCCTGACGCTACTAGTGACGCTAGACGTGAGGAACGCCTTCAACTCGGCTGGGTGGGGGGACATCTTGGGAGCGTTGAGAGACCTACTCCGGATTCCGCCTTACCTGTGCCGGGTTCTGCGGGATTACCTCAATGACAGACGTATCACGTACGAGACACTGGAAGGACAGGTGACGAGAGACATCGCTGCAGGTGTCGCGCAAGGATCGGTACTGGGATCTGACCTTTGGAACGTGACTTACGACAGCCTGCTGAGGCTGGAGATGCCGCGTAACGCATCAATCGTCGCTTACGCCGACGACGTGGCGGTGGTGATTGTGAAACGCAGTGCGGAACTGGCCCAGCTGACATTGGACCAAGTTATGAGACGTGTCGACAAATGGATGACAGAGCACGGACTGAAACTGGCACTGAATAAGACGGAAATCGTTATGTTGACCAGACGACGCATCCCGACGATCATCCCACTGGCTGTCGGGACGGAACAAGTGGAGACCAGAGGGGAAGTGAAGTACCTAGGGGTAACCCTGGATACGAAACTAACTTTCTGGCCCCACATGAGACGGACAGCCGAAAGGGCGGCGGCGAAGGTCGCTTCGCTCAGTCGCCTTATGGCAAATACTCATGGACCGAAACCTTCGATAAGAAGACTGCTTATAACGACAGCCCACTCTATCCTCCTCTATGGTGCAGAGGTTTGGGCGGACGCGCTCGCCGTCAAGAAGTACAGGAAAGTAATGACGAATGTACAGAGACAGGGGACACTGAGGATAGCGTGCGCCTACAGAACCGTCTCGGCAGAGGCGGTGCTGGTAGTGGCAAGCGTCATTCCGATAGACCTGCTGGCCCTGGAACGGAAAAGAATCTACGAACGCGACGAAGGGACCGACCGGAAGACTGCGGTGAAACAGGAACGGGAAAAGACCATGACGGACTGGCACACACGCTGGATCGGTGAAACGACAGGACGATGGACTAGACGACTGATACGGAATCTGAGACCGTGGTCGGAACGGAAATTCGGGGAATAAGCTTCTACCTGACCCAGTTCCTAACTGGCCACGGGTACTTCAGGAAGTATCTACATGACATGGGTAAAGTACAGACAGCAGACTGCAAATACTGTGGAAATGTACGGGACGACGTGGAGCACACGTTCTTCGCGTGCGACAGGTGGACGACACAGAGACGACACCTGGAACGAAGGACTGGGGACATTACACCGGAGAACATTTCGACGTAGGTGGCGACGACCGTCCATTGGTCTTCGTATCGTAGGACCAATGGACGGTCGTCGCCACCTACGTCGAAACCGTCCTGAGGGGAAAGAAAGATGAAAGATGCCTGAGGGATGAGTGAAAGCGAGGACAGACAAGATACGACGAGACAGTAAAGATAAAGAGGCACAGAATAAAGACGAACGTGACGCTTTGACAAGTCTCCGCCGGGGTGAAGTTATACTAAGGTGTTTCCACTCCGCGGAGAGGTACAGAACTCGAGGTGGTTTTTAGTCGGTAGGCCGTTAGGAGAGTCCGACACACGGGTGTAGACGTGTGTCTCCCCTACGGTGCTTAACGCATTTTTCACAACGAGAATAAAAAAATAATAATAATAGTAATAATAGTAATAATAGTAATAATACTAATAATAATAATAATAGTAATAACAACAACAAGAACAACAACAGCAATAGCAACAGCAACAGCAACAGCAACAGCAACAGCAACAGCAACAGCAACAGCAACAGCAACAGCAACAGCAACAGCAACAGCAACAGCAACAGCAACAGCAACAGCAACAGCAACAGCAACAGCAACAACAACAACAACAACAACAACAACAACAACAACAACAACAACAACAACAACAATAACAACAACAACAACAACAATAATAACAACAATAACAATAACAACAACAACAACAACAACAACAATAATAATAATAATAATAATAATAATAATAATAATAATAATAACGATTGAATTGATTTACGATTGAATTGTCTGTCATCTTTTCAAGGAGTCGATTTTTTTACAAAATTTTTAAAGATTGTGACTTTATGGTGTTCGTTATTTTTACAATGATAATTCATATCATTTCTTATATAAAACAGCTTCCGATCGATCAATTCAATTTTTCTGAGGCTGTAATTTTTTGTATAGTTTGAAATGATATATGAGGTAGACAGAATATTTTTTTTGGTTTTCAATTTTATTTATATGAGGCCGATATATATTTGGTCGGGGAATAAAAATTATAGAGAGTCTCCATTCGACGAGCTCGAAGAAACTGTCCCATTCAGCTGTTGACAACGTGACACTCTTAAACGTTAAATGGAGGGCGGTGAAAATGGATAGAAACGTCGTTGCTACTTCGCCCCGTCAACGTTGAGCACATCGAGGGAGGATTTTGTATACTATAGGGAGAAGGAAGTGGCCACGAAAGTCTTCGAGTCATAGAGACTGGGCAGGATTAGTTCCAAAAGAACTGCGAGAAACAGGCCTTCCCCCTGCTGGGCTTTCTACGAGCTATGGCACAACTCAACCATTTCCTTTCTTTTTTTCTCTTTCTCTCTTTTTCTTTCGGTTGGCATTCACTAGAATTTCATCCCCACGATTTCATGGCACAACGATAAATCTATAAATGCTGACACATAAAAATATCAAAGTTTACGACATGTTGAAACAGCCTGTAAAATAGTACATAAATGTGAACATGAATTATGAAGTAAAATCTCTCATCCATAATGAAAATATGGATCACTGTTTTTAAATTAGTATGACGTAGTTATGTTTAATTAATAATTCATTTCTACGGACAATTGAAAACACGTGTATTTTGGAATATTATTGGGTGATCTAGTTATCGTAATTGACATTATTTTTTATTCTTTAATTAATTGACATCGTCTTTCACTTTCCGTTTGATATATATGCAAATCAATGAATAAAAAAGGCAAGATCGCTCGATAAAAATTAGAATTTTTGAGTTCATGAGATATTGTTAATTTCAAGAATAGAAGCTATTTAACGACGAAAACAATAAGATTATCATAGAATTCTGTTGTTATTGAATTAATAACTTCTCCGATAAAAATCATTCAAGTGATGAAAACCCTAAATAGGTCAGACATAGTTTTTTACTTTATATATTGATTACGTTCAATACGATCACGATTAATTATGAAGTGAGAATTTCTCAGAAGATGAATTTCAAATAAATTTTTCTTATGATTATAAATATGTATATATTTAATTATGAAGGATTTCAACCTCGGTTGTGAGACCTTGGTAATTTTCCCTCCTTTTTTTTATTATTTATTTGCTTCGTTCCGCATCCCTGCCTCTTTTTCTTGCGTTTACGCTTTGTTAATTCTCGCCACTGCATCTGGGCCGTTTCTATCCTGGTCTCGTTTTCTTCGTTTCTTGACTATTCCAGACCTCGCGGTATCTTCGTTAGCGGCGGGGATTAATTAAGAAATATTTCATCGTTGAGTATAATATAGTGAGGCGAATACACCAATGTCACGGAGTCTTAATATTATTCGTACGTTTCGTGAAGAGTTTTTTTTCCTTTTTCTTCATGTTTATAACTGAGATGACATTTTTGCAAAAATGACCTTCGCTTATTTTTGCGGAAATAGGGTGAACGTAAATTTTTAAAATAAAATGTGGAGCACGAGAATATACATTTTATTCAATAGAAACAATCTTTCCGTTAAAAAAAAAAAAATATTACTCCGTACATCGAATCTTTATTCGTTTCAATTTAATAGTAAAAGATTTAAACGAGCTTATTTTCAGATGAAATGGCAATGATTTTTATATAATGAGAAGTAACTTAATTTGAAATTGCATTATCCAATGCTCAGGGGAGTTCTGTTAATCAATATCTCGTAATTACATTTCGATGTAGCCGCGAACATAATGGCTCTATGTTACAAGAGGTTTCGTTTAAATTTCATTATCCACAACATTGCAAATCGATCATTTTTCAAAGCTCATTACTGTGAAGTTTGTTAAATTTTATCCACTCTCTGCATATTCAAAATTCATTATTAAAGGAAAAATAATATTTTGTGGGCTAATAATGTCTTAATACGTTATTAATTTTAATTTGGTAATTTTTATTATTAATTTTTGAAATAATTATTAATTTTGGAATAATTGACATAATTATTAATTTTGGAAATATAATTTTCGAATCTGAGAAGTTGATAGGGAATTGAGCATTTTTTTAAACCCATCTGTGCGTTGATAAAGATACTTAAAAAAAGGTTGATAAACGTGAAGTTATACTTCCAAAATGAACCGATAATTGGCGAGATGTGGAACAGGAAAAAATAAAAAGGGTTTATTGAGTGATGGGATGTTATAAAAGCCTTCACTTTACGGCAGTTACATGCAGTCATAGTTATCGTAATTCTCCAACATCGACGAGTCATCCAGAAGCGTTTATTCTCATATGTTCGATCCATCGCGTTATGAACCCTTCAGTTATTCCCATTGAGAATTGGATCGGGATAAAATTCAACATCGGTGTTATTAGCATCAAGAATGACAGCTGTCTCCGGTCGAATGTAATTTGCTCTGGTCCCTCACCGATACATGTGTAGGAAAAAATATATATACTGCTTTTTTATATTAAGCTTCGTATGTACGAGAATATAAGAGAAAAAGAGGTAAAAATACGAAAAGTGAAATAGAGGAGAGAGAGAGAGAGAGAGAGAGGGGGGGGGGAAGTGCCCTCGAGAAAGGCGAATGAGTTTATTATGTCGGTTTTCGCATCTCGTGCCGTGGATCTCTCTCTCTCTCTCTCTCTCTCTCTCTCTCTCTCTCTCTCTCTCTCTCTTTCCACTCGTCGGAGATGATTTATGAAGCGTGATGCCCGCGATAACTTTTCCTCCTCGCGGACTTTGAGTAGACTGTTTTTTTTGTCAACAAATTTTTTTTCTCACCCCCCTAACAAGGGTTTACCTTTCGCCAAAGTTTACCGCCCATAGACACAATAAAAGCTCCTGGCTCTTTTTACTGCGTTACCCCGGTCCCCGGAAGTTCGATAGTCTCGTTATTTATTAGACACGAGATAAAGAGACAGCGGAGAAGAAAAAAATAATTTTTCACCTCTGACCCCTCTTTGGCGTATTCTTTTGTAAATCCGTGAATCGCATTTTGCCGCATTATGCTCATTCCACACTCCCATCAGGGTCGTGACCTCCAAAAGAGCTCATTGCTTTATCCGGAATTCTGGTCAGAAGAGACGCGTGAGATCACGGAATTAGAGACTTTTTCCCCACAGCGTTACGAGTGATCGATGAAGTCGAGAGAGCGAGAGAGATAAAGAGAGAGAGGACTTTGCGTAATCTTCAGTTCTTTCTCCTCGATATATAAACGCGGAAAAAATGAAGGTCATACATGTCAAATGGGTCACTCTTTTTTTCAAACTAACTAAAATCTATTATTTTGATTTTATTGAAAAAAATATTTTTTCTCGTCAATCTTGGGACATCTTTTTTTTAATGTTTACGTATTGGGCTGTATTATTGTATTACGCATACGTAGTTGTTACAATTATGCTACGTATTGTTCGTAAGAAGAGCGAAGACATAAAAACGTTGGTCGATAAAGAGCTTTTTCTTTATTTCATTCGAAATATGAACCTTGACTTTGTGAAAATTGCAGTTGCGACGTGCACAATGAGAAACGGAATCTTTTACTAATTATTTACCTTTAATAGAAGAACTGACTAGACTTTGAGTTGTACTACTGGACGTAACTGTCCGTTGAATTTAACTTGGTCGGCAGAGGAGAAATACGGAGGAAAAAAAGGGTAGAAGAAAAAGTTCTCTAGGCGCTTCAGGAAAAAGCTTCGAGAGCAACTGGTCGGCTTCCCACGGCGATGTTCGTGTTCCTTCATCCAGAATCTCCCTCTATTTTTTTTTATTATTTTCTTTTTCGTCTTATCTTTCGCATCTATTTTCTGTATACAGCGCGTTTCGGGGAGTTTTATCGATGAGTTTATCTCGGGCCATATAAAACGAATTGCGGGGCGATGAATACTTCGTGGTCAACTCCCTACAGCCCCTGTATTGACTTTTTTTTCGGAGTTTAAATCGAGTGTATGGTTTTAGAATCGACGACTGTAGTGTACAACCGAAAAAAACTGTCTCAAGAAACGCTAAGGCATGATTTCTCAAAATTTTTGTTTTTGTATTTTTCTTTTTTCTATGGAAATGTTCAAACTACACTGTAGGACGTTGCAAAGAAGTGTATTCTAGAATGACAATTATGTTTCTCGACATCGTGGGTCGTCAATCAACAGCCTTATTAAACCGTCAGCATGCCGCAACTCCATTACTATTCTTCGATATTACTTTAATTCCCTGAGGGCATTGATGCAAAATGAGAAAAGTCTTCATCGGTGTGCCCATAATACCGATGTTATCCCAACGGATCGAAGTTATCCTGAGGAAATATATTGGATTGCCTGCATGATGCTGTATCGGGGGACGAAGGGAAGAAGGAATAAAAAAATCTGAAATGCATGATTCGAGAGCGTATACGATGATGCCTACCAGTGAGAATATCTTCTTTTGACTTCTTTTCTCCATGCTGGGTTATTCCTCATTCTCTATCGTCTCTTAGAAGAGGGATGGGTCGATAAGACCGTGGATAAAACTTGTTCCACTAAGCCTTTTTTCCTGGAGCCGATCGGTCCCAGTTCGCCTATCGAACCCTCGTTATGCCCTCCCTCCCTTAAACCATTCTCCTCCGCATCTTCTTTCATCGCTACTCACCACTATTCCACTCCCCCGCATCTCGTTCCATTACTCTACTCTTTTTTTTCCGTTTATTTTGACTTCGCACTTTTCCTACCCCAGATAGCGCTTTTTTTCTTTCTTCAACAGGCTTTTCTTATACTCCACCTTGGTATTCACTCGAAGACCGGGAAGAAACGCTGTGTCCACTCAGAAGTTTCATTCTCCTTCTATTCTTCTTTTTATTTTCTTCGATCAACCTGCAGTCCGGTCAACAACCTCATTCTCGCCAATTCATCCCTTCGTCACTGCGGCGCAGCCGTTACTCTTTAGACTTCAATACGTTCCATTCGTAATTCTCGGGTGAGTCAGGCTCTCGTCACTTTCTACAGGTTGGAAGACTGGTTTGAAAGACGGCAGAAGTACTCCCCGTGGTCGACGGGCAATGGACTCTCGAAGGCTTCAAAGAAGACTTTCCTCCAAACTGGGAATTATTCGAATCAGGTTAAAATGACAGGTTTGTGAAGAACTAAGTCATTAGAACCTATTTCAAGACTAAAGTGTATTCTCATTATGTCACTTTCCACAAAGTGGTTGCCAGGAATAGGACTCTAGGATGCTTCAAAAAAGACTTTCTTGATGTTTTTCCGTTGACTTGGCTCAGCTCCAAATCATTTGAACTTGGAATTAGTTCAATCATACCAAAATGATGGCTTGGTCGAGATCCAAATCATTATAACCTGGTTCAAGATAAAAGGCTAATCTCTTTGATGATTGATGACATTCCCCACCCAGCATCATTGACATTATGTTCACGGAGTCTGCTCATGCTTATCCCATATTCCAGCCCATCTTTCCGGGCTCTTATTCTTTCGTCTGGAATATCTTATTTGAAGTTACCATGTCATCTCATCCAGCTTCAGGTTCTTATTCCATCTAGAGTTGAAGTCAGCCGGGCTGGTGAAGTGGTGGCGAAACGGCGTTTTCATCTTTTGCGTCCTCCGTCTCTGCTGCCACCCGCTCTCATCCCACAAGAGAACAAACCACCTCCCTTACCAAAGCTATATACTTTTGCCTTGGCTTGCATCCCTGTCTGTTGCGGGTGGGGGGTACGCGGGATCGATAGTGGAGGATGGTAAGGGGTTGGCGGCGGCAACGGCCGGCTAGAATGGTGGAGATGCCGGCACGAGAATGCCGCACCAACAGCTCTCTCTCTCTCTCTCTCTTTCTCTCTATATCTCTCTCTTCCTCTTTACCACTACCCTACTAACAAAATCGGGGTGGGTCGCTGAACGGACTGTAGGGAAGGTGGACGCACGATGCTTGCTGCTGGGTGGAAAACGTGGATTCTCTCTCCTCTATATATATATATATATATATATATTCCTCCCTTCTTCCCTTTCTATGTGTTCCCTATACGCTGGGCTAGAATTTCTGCGTCGGAGCGAAGGTTGCCGCGGCCGCAGCCTCTACTGGCGCACACTCTGCTACGCTGGTCCAGTCGTCGTTCCTCTCTACGAAGGAGCGAACGTTTCACAATCGCGCTCGTCAGTTACGCGTGTCAGCGTGTATCAGTGTTCGACATCCTGTTTTCTAGGTTCACCATTAACATTGAGTGGACGATTTATCATCGGTTTGACGTTTTTAACAGACGCGTTTGCTTTATTTAAAAACTTCCAAGACACATTTTAGTGTGTAATCAGCGTTGAAATTTGTTATTGTACGATCGTCATTGTGAATTTGGGGTTAAGTGTTTAACATCGTTATGTCGCGTGGTGGCAATTGGCCAGAGTAATCGCCGGACATGCGAACAAGGTTACTTTTCTCACGTCCTCCTTTGAGGTCTTTTTTATTCTGAGGATTCGTGTCAGTGAACTCGCAAAATAAATCATGATATGAAAGTTGTCGATTGCCTGCCAGCTGTCACACAGCACGAGGACTTTTTGAAAATTCTTTCCACGTTTTTCAAAACTTGCATCGTATGAGAACGGTGCTACGAAGAGTTCAAGATTCGGCAAGAGCCGATTAGGTAAGTCATCATCAAATTACTTCGCAATGATTCTCTCAAGTCTGACTAACTTCTGATTCTGGACTGGAAATTAGGGCTAAAACGCGATGTCATCTGCGAAAACATAACCTCATTGCCAAAGAATTCCAGCACTCAAATAAAGTCCACACGTGTTCGTCGCAGCAGGCATTTACTGGCATTACTTAAAAGAAAATTTCAGGCAGTTACTATTTAGCAAATACATATACATTTGAAAAATTGATGAGACTTTCGGAAAGTAATTACTTACCCAATCAATGATTGGATCTAAATGTATGAATAAATCGCCTAATCGATTTATTCAGAGAATCGATTTTCTAGGAAATAATATCATTCTGTTTTGATCCATTTGGATAGTGCACACGACTGATTACTATTCAGCAAATAATACGTGAATACGTGTGACATATTTCAAGTAATTACATGGACATATACAGCATACGTCGAGTGGCTAGACCACAAAAGGGGTTGATTGTCCGAGAGGTCCTATTGCTGCTTGGTTACAGAATTTCGTTATTCGAAACTGTGGTTATGGCTTTACTGGAGTGTACGTAATGATATCGTATCTCGCTTTCAGCTCACGTACTCCTAAGCGGCAAATTATTCAACGGACATACTCAACGCGAAATTACCATGGTCTTATCCATCGCGTTAAAAGGATGACAAATGAATGTACATATATCTGCACTTTCACGCCAGATGAATCTTTTTCGATTTTTTTCCCTCGTATACATATACATGTAATAATACGTCTAGTTGACTGGAGATTAATTGCTTTTTTAACCCCAGATTGAAAAGGATGAGAGTGTTTTGGGATTTGGCTTTGAGACGAAATCCCCTGACGATCTTTTTTCAACGAACTGCCGTTCAGCCATTTTTCGACGTATTCTTTTTTTAGTATCACATAAAAATGCAATCTTTTTAAAATTATTTTTCGATATTGGTGGACTTTAATTACAACCACAAAAATCGACATATGAAGAGTTTCTCGAAATAAAAAATTGTTTCGCTCCCTCGAATGGTTGCATTTAACGTGTTTCATTTCATTTCGAAAACGAAACGAATATTTCATAGAGTGTTTTTACCCATACGATTACGATGGTTTTTCTGGTTCACAAAACGTTCCAAATGGTCCAGAGAATGGGAAATTCCCGAGAGTGCTACGCAATGTTTCTATATAATGCGGCCGTAGCTCGCTCCGAGTAGTAACATCGTGACCACGCAGGGACCGAGAGATTACGATTCCTCGTTACATTGAACACATCCCCTTTATTCACTTTTTGTGAAGCTATCTATTATTGGTTAGTTGTTGGTTAGTTGAGCATTTCTCAAAAAAAAGTATAGGCATGCCGAAATAAAACAAATCCAATTCTTTTCGTTTTGAATGATCTTTTCATAGAAAATGAGCATTTGTTAATGATCATCGTATCAGAATAAGAAAAAGTGTTGAACACATTTTGACTCTCAACCGTAGCACCAAAATGTGTTTACATTATTTTAACTACTATAACAATTGCTCTAATTAATTATAGGTCTTATTAATGAAATGATATTTCGTCAGAGAATATCGAAATTGTTGTAATATTCGAATGCTCATTTAAATTCAACGATTTTCCTGTTAAATTTGGTTGCTTTTATTGTATTGTCTGGAAATCTGATTTTTTTTAACCTACTTTGATTTGCCTCGACTTCCTATTCTCGTTTCATCTCTCCACAATTTTGCCGTACAATCGCAGTCATTATAAATTTCCATATATTTTACAGCATCACTGGGAAAAGTTACTATCGAGAATCGTACGAATATAGAAAATATATCTGTATATCAACATATATACATGTATATGTTTTGGAGTATGTACAGTAGACTCAAGCGGTTTCGTAGAGGCTGCCATTTTCCCAGCACGATTTGCATATCAATGAATATTAATCGAAAGCATTTATTAAGCTCAAATTGAAACTCAAACAGTTGGTATACCATCGCCCTTCGGAGACGTAGATCACGCTAGTGTTTCAAGCCGGTCAGAGTATTTTATATTTCTATACATCAATATATGTATATATTCATACATTGCCTGATTGAGAAACGCCAACGGACTCCCAGAATTTTTTCTCTGTGAAAGATGTCTTTTTTCAATTAATGCAAAAATGTATGTATAAATGAACATACAAACTTGTATTTTTCAGCTTGGATAGATACATACATTTATGTATGGATTTTCAATATTTTTTGTGATATAACTTCATAAATAAGAACGTATAATATATTTTTTTGCATCAACAAACATACTTGAGAATAATGATGAATTGACGATGTACTATTTTATACATAAAAATGTGTTATTGTATTGTATGTACACACAGATTGTGTGTACGTATTTTATATTACGAAGGTGTTAGTATTTTGTATGTATTTATAATTTTTTGGCAAATTATTTTACTGAATTTTTACAATATTAGATTGGATTCGAATGAAGAACATTTTGACAAAAATAAAATGGTAAACAATAGATATATATATGAATAAGAAGAAACTGCTTTTCGGCAAGTATCAGAGGAGATAAGGATACACGATTGAAGAACAGGCACTCGTTAGTTGAGAACCGCAGTTAGAAAGAAAATAATAAAAGTCTCATTTTCTATCCTCTCCACCCTCTAGGTAAAGGGTAGCTTTTGGCACAAAGCCGAGGACTCTTCGTGTTGTGGTTAAGCGCCAGGATAGCTGGCCATTTTTCTCGTAAAAACTATGTCACGGATCTCCCTTTGCCACGGATAAATAAATATGAATATATATATACAGGTATATAGTAATCTCGATTCTCAGTATGAAAATTTTCGAGAGGGAAGTGATAGACGAAAGACGAAGACAAAGGGGGTGCACCTTGTGCCACGAATTACTCTTTTTTCATAAACAAGAAAACCTTTTTCTGGGATAGGAAAATAAGTTTACTTCCGTTTGGCGTGTGTCCACCGAACTGTTGTCTATACATATATATTATTGTATACTGCAAATGTGGCTCAAGGGTGAAAAAAATGTATCTTGTCTTAAATATGTTTTTGCATTATTTTTTGTCAGTTCTCATATTTTTTTGTTATGAATTTGGTAGGTAAATATGCTTTTTATTATTATTTTGCACCGTTTTTCTCTTTTTTTCAACTCCTGGGCGATGGAGGACGGGAAAAGCTCGACGCAAGGTAATTCAATAATTTCAACGAAAGGCAGAGAGAGAGGAAGCGAGAGAGAGAGAGAGAGAGAGAGAGAGAGAGAGAGAGAGAGAGAGAGAGAGAGAGAGAGACTTCTCGTCAACTATGTCACCGATTAGCTTTTAATTAATCTGCTTCCTGGGATCTAAAGTGGCATCGTTCGTCTAGCACACCATCCGGGATGGTTTTCTCTCATATCATGGGTGTGTCTCTTCCCATTTGGTTAATGGGCATCTCGAGAAACGACTCTGTAATTCCCGGATCATTCGTTTTTTCTCCTTGATTCCTTTTCGTGTATAAAGAAAAAAAAAGAAGAAAAGAGAAAGACGGAGAGAGCTTTTGAATTTCGTTTGGAAATTAGCGGAAATCCTTTCACTCACCTTTTCGGCGTCCGACAAACATATCTCCCGCTATGGGATTTCCGGGTGGGATTTCGGAGCACTATCGAAATGAACAACTTATAATTAAATCCGACGAGTACATAGCTCGTTCTCCATTGGTCTTCCCTCGTATTTGTACTGGACAAATGGCCAGAAAACTTTTCTCGTCTCTTCTCACTAACCTCACTCTTTTCCTTTCCACTCATCTTTTGTCGTTTGAAACTTTTGCTACATTGCTCTCATGCTATCATCAAAACTACGTGGAACAATCTTTCCCTGTGGAATTGTGCAGCGAGCGACAATCGCACTCGTATGTTATATCGAAAAATAAGACGTTGCGTAATTTTTGAAGGTGGCAGATATTTTTGAAGTGACAGATATTTGTCGAAAATAATTTTTTCATGGAGAATTGAATGGAAAATTTTCGAAAATAATGCGTGGTTTAAAAGCTCTCCGAGAAAGAATTTCATTTTCTCCCTAAGTAACAAATTAACAATTAACATTCGTCGGTTTTTGTAATTCCCATTTTTATTTTAAGATGTTTTATTAGCTTTGAGTATGCTGATTGAGTAAAAATTAATTTCTTTAATTTTTGTGAACGATTTTTTTCCTTTTTAAAATCTCTGTTTCTTGCTGAGAGACTATATATAGACTTCCTACGAATATCGGGAAACGCTTATCGATTGTTTAAACCGGGCTACTTCCTATCACGTTGCTCCTGTGACTCTTACATTCACTTATAGAACACACCTACACAAGTGTACATACACGTTCGAACTAATGGCTCTGTCAATTATTTACGGTCGTGTCTCGTTCGCCTTCGCCATAAAGTGCATTCCGGGATAGAGTGCACAGCTTCCACGTAAAGGGTTGGTCTAACGTCTGGACGACCAAACCAAAAAGACTCCTCTGGTGGTAAATTCTCTGCCCTCTGGCCCCTTTATATTGTTTAGGACCGGACATGCATCAAAATGTCCGAGATCGTAGATAACCATGATATCCCAACTACAAACCACAATTGCCCATTTCTTTTTATGCAGAGACCATTTAATAGACTCTAGGAAATTACTGATTTCGAAAAAAAAACATAATTTTTTCCTGAAAAAAGAAATTCATTTTATTGTTTTTTTATGTAAAAAAATATTAGTTTCGAATGTTTATGGTTTGTGTATGATTATTATGGAACATTATCGATGAAGTTTCTTTTTGAATAAGAAATAGACAATCTTCCAGCGACTCCTACTTTCCATGGTTCCACTCAACTTGATTATCCATTCATTATATCGTCTCCACCGATTTTATAGTAAAATCTTGATGCATGGATAATGGAAATTCAAGGGTTAGAAGTAAGAAACAATTTATTATTGAAAAAAATGATAACCCACCGGGGATTCCACAGGATGACAAGAAATAGTTCGGACAACTTGTAGTACGGCAATTAAACCAATTGGCAATTATTTTCTTTGGTCGTAAATGGAGTTCTTCTATGGGAAATGAAAAAAGTTTGAATCTGCCCTTCGAGCGAAAGGAAGAGAGCGGCAAGAGGGAAAGAGAGAGGGAATAATTTTGAACTGTTGGAATTACGCTCGAAGCTCATGAATTCAGGTACGGTTCCGGTCGTGGTTACGCAGAGAGATGTACTCGTGAGGGCGAATAGTGGGGGGTTGGAAAACGCGGCCAGTAGGATAATATATCATGTAGCTTTGCTGCAGGGAGAGGAGAGGAGAAGTAAAATGAGCGAGAGAGAGAGTAAGAAATTCGTAGTATCCGATTCCTCCATTGGGGTGAGAAACGTAGAGGGTTGGAAGGCACCGCGCTTGGAATTACGGTCGGTGTGTGTCAAGAAAATTAGTATTCCACCGCGGTGCTTAATCCATCGTCCTCTACCCAATCCTCTTCTCTCACTTTGTTCCTAGTGCGTGGTGGTGTGCTAGAGAGCCAACTTTCCGAGAATAGCTTTACTGCGTTATATATATATAATTTACCCTTTCGTTATCATCCCCAACCCACCCTCACACAATTACGTAACACTGAGTTACGACTAAATCAAATTTCCATTTATTTTTGTCGATCGATTCTTTCCCACTATGACTTGAGTTAATCCATTTTGATCTACCACTTAATCGTAGCAACACAGCAGGATGGAAGAGACGAGTGGCATTAAGAAATAAATATACGATTGGCGTGAATCAATTTTCGAGTGCATTTGAGTTGAAATTGTGAGAACGTATGTTGTAAAAAGTTCTCTAATGTTTTTCCCTTTATACTGGTAACATTGAGCAATAGTTAGAAAAGGACTTAACGATAGCAATTCATTGCTGAACGAAAAAAAATTGATTGGTCCGAAGCAACATCCAATTTTGCGGCGAACCTCGTTATTTTCTTTGTGAGATTAAATTTCTTTCATCCATATTGAATTCGCGCTTTCTTTTTCCTTTAAAGTTTGTATGAAAAATGCCGCTCGCTCGATGAATCTGGAATAAAAAAGCGCTGCAGTTTTTATTTATTTATAGGACCAACAATGTCCATCATTATCATAGAGAGCCTTTCCGTACATCACCTTTTGCAATTACTTTAATTTTTTCCATTTTATTAGTTTATTTATTAACTTTTGCAACATAGTAACGTACGTAGGTATGGCATTGAAATTGTTTTCATCTATCGATCGATTGACACCGACAGACGTAAAATACTCCATTTTTATCAAAGAGAATATTCATCGAGGGCGGCGTACAGAGTTAAGTTTGTAAAGGGTCCTATGGACAAAAAGTGGTACCGATGTTCCGTTTAAAATAAAATAACATTTTACCACATAACAGTTTTTTGATCTCATGAAAATTTATTTATGATAATTTAATATAGGTGATAATAATTTTCGTAAATCAGAGAACCACGAATAATGGCTCATAATTGTTACCGGTTTCCCTTAAATTATTTCTCATATTAGAGGAGATTTTTTTTTATATTTATCGTTTAGCTAAGAAGAAATCTGGCCTCTTGTCGTTTTGACCCCTAGGTTGATTTGACCTGAAACAGCTCATATATAATTTTGTATGATACTACCTGTTCGTTAACCGTTCGAATGTCATCCTGTTACGTAACGACGTTGAGATGGGGTAGTTCCAATCGAGGAAGTATTTCAAATAGGGTAGAAGAGCACAGTACTATCCAGCAAGATGGCACGATAATCTCCGAAGGGATTAGTAGCCACCCGGGAATTCTGGTCCTATATACATAGAGATCCACCCTCGCACAAAACCCTCTCTTTCTCATATACACTGCAATGTATGGCAGTATATTAGTACTGATGGGAAATGGAGGGAGGTGTAGACTCTACAACTCGAGAGCATTAAGTCCCAAATTGGTTTCTCGTTTAGTCCAGCAAAACACACAAACACAAGCTTCGTTACACAAAGGACATTCCACTCCAACTCTATTAATATATTTTATGAATTTTTTTTACTCATAAACTTTTTCATAAAGCCGAATTCATTTGTACAAAAAATATATATTAAAACACTATTCTTCTTGTTATATTACTTCAACCAGAGATATGTTTTTTCCCTCCGCCTTTTTTATTACATTAATTAGTCAAAAGCTATCAAGCTTCCTTATATTAATTTACTCAAATGTTTTAGTTTCATCTCTCTTATCGTGTTACCGTGGGATTTCAATTTTTAATGAATTTCGTTGTAAAGTACTCTGTAAGCATGAATAATTTGATGTTGAAATATTACGAGGGTGAATTTACTGATCACTGACTGGGGTAGCCAAATTAGGGTGATTATTTTCATTTTCATTTGTTTTTTGATCATTACGAGGCTCTTCATGAACTTTCTTTCGTTTCAAATTCGTTATTTTTATTCAATGGTCAAATAACCTTCAACTTTGTAGAATTCGGGCGCGATTGTAGAATAGGTCACGGAGGTCTCTTGAGAACATACACATTAGAACTTCATGCATTCGCGTGAGTGAATTCTCGTATGTACGCGTTCCCATATATATCCGTTATAAATATCAAATGAAAAACAGGCAGAGTCGAGTGGTGCACCAATATTTGAGTGTTAGAGTCATAAGCATACAGATATCTTAATGTCAGAAGAAGTATACATAATTAAATGAATCGTTTGAAGCGTCGAACGTTCGTGTTAATTAAAAATATCAAGTTTTTCAATTTCAGTCTTACAATGCTATACTAATTACGAATCCCCTTTTTATTATTTGCGTATTACTTGATGAATTTTTATGAATTATCGATACTAAATGTGTATTGTTTAATTAAATTTCATATAAAATTTTTCAATTTTATGTTTAAAATAAAGGCCGATTTCTCAAAGGGTTTCTTGAAAGTAAATAGTGGAAAAAATAACAAAGGATGCAATATTTTATAAAATATCAAGCCAACTTTGACTGCATTTGTCGTTGCCATATTTTTTCGTAATTAACGTTCTCACAATAATAATTTACAGCAATGAAAAACTTTTCGACCACATTGTTATTTCACCGGTCGACGTGGAGCTGACTAAAAACTTGAGGCGAAACATAAACAATGTTTACCGTTTTAGTAGCAACCTGTTTCGATGTAACGGAGCGAATAAAAATTTTCACCTTTGCGTGATTATAATGCGAGCTCCAAAGCGGTTCAACCCTTTGCATTTCTACGCCCAAACTCACTCGATAAAAAAGAACTTGGAAAAAAAATGGAAAAAAATTTTGTAGTGTTGTAATTGGAATTTCTCGTTTATGACAGGAACATAGTTGGTTGCGATATTTAAAAGAGAACACTTTTTAACTAGTATGTACTTGCAATATGCAATAGTATGTGTTACGTTTGAAGGTAACAGAAATTGGAGAATTTGTCATGTAAATTGCAGGTTTCCTGCAGGCACAATATATATTGCGAATGATTATTTTTATCATTTACGTGGAATTGATATTTGTTTTGCATTGTTAAAATCCAGCACGAACCTGATTAAAAAGATTAATAGCCATGGCTATATTAAACAGATTTTCCAGAATAATGTTTTCTTTTCTCGGATGTGTAATTTTACATTAAATATATTCATATTTAGCTTTCAATAATAGATTCGATAAATATTAAGAACGGAAAACTAATAATTGGAAAAAAATGGATGTGGAACAAAATTTCATTAAAAATTCCACGTAATGAAATGAACAGAAATATATTATTCATGTATTTCAAGCTGACTCGATTTTCTCAATAACAATTGCAGTAAATTTTTCAAAACGTATTGCTCCGGAATGTTGTAATCGAATAATGGAATGTGAGCTTTTTAATCTCACAGAGAACAATGTGATCCCTATGGACGAGGAACTTGTGAAATGAACGGTGAAACTCTCGTTCCTTGGTTGCCATTGAAATTCCAGAAAACATTGCAATCTACTTGTTTTTTTTGTTTTCCAACATTATGTTTCAAATGCTTTTTTAATCTGCTATTTCCGGTGGTCACGAGGGTTCTTTTTCCGTGACATGAGTCGAGAGGTGATCGAAATGAGAAATGGAAAATGCGGGGGAGCACAAAAAACCCAGAGTCACAAAATTTCTCAAGGGGATACAAAAATCGGGCAAATTGCAATCAGGAAAAGAAGTATTATTATCATTTTTTTGTGGGGAACTGTGGCGACTGTTATGCGATTTTGCTTTACATTTACCCCTTAACCCCCTGACTCATTATTTTCGAATTTTTATATTCCTCTCTCATTATTTCATTTCGGGTGACTGGCTGGTGTGAAAAAATACAAAAAAAAAACAAGTCGCACTGTTTCTTGTTCGGGTAAATTGAAAGAAGCATACAGGAAGGTAGATGTGTTGGCGGAAAAGGCAGAATTCCACCCTCTCTCGTTCCGCAGCCTAGTCACGGTCTGGCTCCATTTCTCGTTGGATCCAGCCAACTCTCTTACGTCTTCTCTTTTTAATATAATCTTTTTTATTTTGCCTTCTTTTTTTCTTTCTGTTCTTCCTTTCACTTCTTTTCGTCTCTGCCTTCCTCTTCATATACACAGAATTTCGCTGCTTTATCTGTTCCACCCGCCGCGAAGCAACCCCCTGCAGACGAGGATGAAATTCTATGACGCGAGTTTACGAGGGCTCGAGATCAAACGGGGAAAGAAGTTGCCCTCGCTTACATTATATCTTCCTCCATTTCTTCCTCATTTTCCGTCTTTTCTTCATTTCGCTCTCTTCTATCTCTTTGGCCCCATAGCGTAATGCGAATAATATGCAATACTCATTCTTACGGTGTGCTCATGAATTTTCATTTTGTTGTTTCGTTGTACCACAGCATTTGAGAATTCTGTCTGTGTGTGTGTGTGTGTGTGTGCGCGCGCGCGCGCGCGCGTGTGTGTGTGTTTGTGTATACATACGTATGTATATGAGACAAGAAAATAGAAGTATAAACAAATGAGGAGAGCGCCCTCAGGCCGAACAAGAGAGAACACTCTTGGAATGATTTTATCCCTGCACTAGCAACGACCTCACTGTTTTGTCGACTTGCTCTTTTGTACCAAGTCGTAGTATACGCGTATGTATATTTTCACTTAAATATATATGTATATATGTATGAAGTTTGATATATTTAGCGCCTCGCCCACAAAGCTTCAGAACTCTCACACGTATATTTGTATGTATAGATATATAAATGGATAATTATACAGTATACATCGCGACTTATTCAACGCCCGACTCGCCCTTCGTGACCTTAATTAATATCTCGTTGAAACTTTAATGCTATTCATTTCTACCGGGCTCTCAAATAAAGTACAGTACACTCTCCTCTTAACTTCTTCCTCATTTCTTTCTTCCTTCATTCCCTTTTCTCATACTTTACTTCGTATTTAGATCGCAAGCCTGCACTATCTCCTTTCTTTAAATATACTTTATAACAAGAGAGTTGTAGAGCCTGAGCCGTTGTATTCGCAATGATGGAAAATTTTGAATGTACTTCGGTGAACAGAGCTCTATTTGAGATTCTGGACACAACTTCATTCTGTTAATGCACGAGAAAGAGAATTTTGTATCAACAGACTCGAAGCCCAATTTTCGTGCGAAGCCACTTCAAGGTTGAGCATTTATGAGAGATTGCTCGTGTGTGGCCTTCGTCATATGGGGACTCAGAGGATTTTCCTCTCGACACGAAAATTCAGTATATGCTCACGTACAACCACGATTGCATGTCGTTCGAGTAAGTGCTGCTCCCGGTCGTAGACCGACCGTAGTTTCGACCACGCTACAATGTAAAGAGAAATCATGCCTGACGAAACTCTCGAAATGGAGAGAACGTGGAGGCTAAGGAAACTTGAGCAGGAGAGACTCGAAACATAAACCCAAATAATAGAACGAGAAGGATTTGACTATACCATCAAGATTGTATGACGTTAAAGTGCTGCCACATAGACTCGTATTACACATAATATGGTGCCGAATCGTGTACGAGTTAAAAAGTCGTCCGAGAGAGTAACTGGAACATTTTGGGGCCAAATGTACAACCCCTGATGTCTAGAAGGGCAATTCAACCCCTAACCTCATTGGCACTAAATTCGACAGACTTTTCACGAGTTGGAGAAAGCTGACAATTTATTGGTCTCGATTCAACTCGAGTATGATCATTTGGGACAACAATTTCTCTGAATGGCTGACCATAGACTTGTAGTCATGATTTTTTTAAGGGTTAACCTTAAAATACAGCCCTAATCGATAATTGATGGAACAAACATTTCAAACTCTCTGCCTTTCCTCTTTCGATCGACAGTTCTTTATCCAAAAACTATTGGATGCTCTTTTATCCCTGATGTTCGAAACCTACCTCTTATGTGTGCGATAAGGGTTGACGAGACATCGTCAAGCTGTGGAGAAGCGGTAAATGCTGACGCGAGAAACCACGCCTATCATAACTCGGGCTAAATGGCTTTGGTAACTTGTTCGGGGCTCGTAAAGTTCGCTGCAGCATGGACTGTTGTATCAGCGAAGGGCAATAAGATTTAAGGCAAAAGTGTACAGAGCTGCTACTTCAGGTCTTTGCTTCTCTGCTAACTCTTTTCAGTGAGTTAGCAGACTTTTACGAAGAAGAAAACTGATTTCATGTTTTTTTTTTCATTTATAGCGTTGACCATGGAGGGTTAACTTTGAATTTTGCAGTTTCTCTTATAAACATGCATCCCCAATAAAACTGGAAGATTTACAACATTTCAAAGAGGTGAAAATGTACAAAACAAATGTCCGTACTGTGTCGAAAGTAGCTCATTGTTTTGTCACATCCTCAGATAATACGAATGTACACAAAGGGTAATTATTTCGAATCACGGCTCCAGCCCGAAATGCCTCTAATTTTTTTTAAGGCTCGTTATCACGAAACAATGGTATCCCATATAATATTAAGGAGAAAAACGCCTTCAAATGTGAAAAAACAATAAAAAAGTGACAATATTGAGTAGTTCAGATATTAGGTATAGCAGATAGTTAGTGGGTACCAAGTGACACACATACAAGCGCGCGCGCATACACAATAAAAACAATTATAAGTAGTAAGGAAAATCTTCGAAGTGTAAATAGTATTTTCATGTTTTTACTGTCTTAACCACCTTAGGTTTGAACTGCGCTAGGTTTGAAATAGTATTTCCATGTATTTACTGCTTTAACCACCCTAGGTTTGAACCATTCTAAGTTTGAATTGTATATATTGGAGACTGGTAACCAGTAGAAATTGTTACTTCCACTGTCCAGGGTCCTTCCCTTTTAGCCTCCCCGCCCCTTCCGACTATTCCTCCACTCTTCCATCTATTCCTCTTCGCGGCTACAGCCGACACATCCTGCGCAAGGGCAAATCCCCAGAACAATATCTCTCGTTTAACAAATACGAAATTCTAGAATATATCTGGCCTAAAATATATGCAAAACATAACAAAATTTTTAATTAAACTGGAGCGAAATGAATGGCTCACCGCTACGGTTTCCTTGAATCGGGATACGGTAAAGCGTCCATCTCGATCCGTACAAAATTCTCAGAGTTTTGGCTTCTTGAATGGCGGTTTGACAACGGCTCAGGAGATGCGCCTTATCTCGTTGAATCTTCTTCAGCGGTGCTCACCGTTAAAACAGCTTCATTCAAGCTTCCAATTATATCGCAAAAGGTCCTCTCGTTTCCTGATATTACTAAAGAGGAATGGTGATTAATCTAAGAGGCTGCAAGGTGTATTCATTATTGTGTCCAATTTGACGGAGTAACAATTTACGGACCGTTACCATTATTTTTTCTCGAGTCGATAAAAATGTTCTGATCTTCATTCATCAACGTTAACTCGAGAATTACATCATCATAATTGAGGCAAGTACTTTTGGCGCAGTTCGTTCGAGTTGGCTTCCTTTTGTTGCTCAGCCACTCGTTCAAGAATGTTTATATCGGTGCAGCCATTTCGGTCTTCAGTTTTTTAAACTCATTCCCTTCAAAGCTCGTCTTCCGGGCAACTTACTCCCGATGTACAAGTCATTATGTACAAGCCAAAGTAATTATCGCGTTCCGAAGAGGAACGAATTGTACGGAAGAATGAAGGTCTCGAGCACTCGTCTCTCACTACTTCTTCTTGGAATTGCATCTGTGCTAGTGCATAAGCGTGTGTGTGAGTTGTTCGTTTGCACACAACACACTTCATGCTCATGGAGAAGAGTACTTGGGAATAAGAGGATGGAGTGATAGGGGAGGGTACGTCCGGTAGCTAAATCGGAATAGCCTCTACTCAGGTTTCATCCCCCCTCCCCTTGAGTCTCGTTCCCCCAGTTGTACTTTCTTTCTTCTCTGCCCCTCTGACACATTTTCTCCTCGTGAGTATCGGATCGTTAAACGTTTACGCGTGAAACGTTTCGTCAAGTGCCGTGAACGATCGTTATGTACGGCCAACAATCGTAAACTCCGTGATGGCTGGTAATACATTGGTGACAAGTATCCAGCATGACTTCTTCACTTTCATTGACGTTCAGGTCATCCTAGAATTGAGGGTCGAATTTTTGCAGGTAAATTTAGGATGGACTTCAGCGGAGCTTGGTATACATGAGGGAGTGCAGTATTTTCTGAACATTTCTTTTTGAGAAAAAAAAAATCAGTAGACTGCGTTAAGGGTCGGGGAATAGATTTTAGGTACCCAAAGCACGAAGAGCATGGGATATGTGATCACGTATCGTGTATACTAGGATATCGGGGCTGCACGTGTAAATGTAAGTTCTATGTACTAAGGGCGTAGACTATGAATAGGATGGTCTCTATATGCGAGGATATCGAAGCTCCATCGAGTATGTCTCCTGATTCCCCAATCGCGTAATTTCTCCTCCAGGGTCGATCGTCATCAAGCTCCGTGCCGACTAAATCTACCAATTAAGTTAGTTGAACCCTGGCGGCGCTGGAACTTCGCCTAAGGGCTGTTACTCGATGTTCCACCATTGGTATATACCCCTTTACTTCCATCATCCCTCCCTCTTTTCTTTTGCTTCTTCCGATTTCTTGACCTCTTTCTCATCGTCATCCATCGTTCTCACTCTAGCGACCTCCGGTGACTCCTAACCCTCCACGATCGAGTGCGGAAATCTGAGTATTGGAGCGAGAAATTAATGAGTTTCCTATCAGTCGGCAACTTACCAATTTCACGGCTGGTACAGGAAGTCCTGAAGAGCGTTTGTCGGAGGTCACAGGTGAAAAAGGAAGTGAAGATAGCGCTGACTCCCTCACCAGCCTCAAGAAAGCAGGACACCTGATGGGTTTTTCTCACGCCCCCACATTGTGCACCGTTGAGATGTTACATGCTGGATACGTTTGAAGTATGTATGTATATATTGGCATGGATTTTAGAGGAAAGCTGACGCTAAATCGCTAAGTCGATTGGTCCGTCTTTCGAAAAGCTCCATTCACATAACTTTAACATATCAGCCATCTTATACCTACTAAGCGACGTTTTCTTTTCAAAGTAAACGTTGAAAGGGATACTAAGTCGTGCGAGGTTACCTTAAAACTGTGTGTTAGAAAGTACTGAGCACTTAATGTGATAGAAATTGGTGGCAACTGAATTGTTGGGCAACTCGCTCATCGTTATTCCTCCATCAACTGAATTCCCACAAAAACTAGTAGGTTAATAATACGATGGGTAGTCTCAGAGAGCCAGAATTACGTGTTTATAGCTGTGGCTTAGAAGCCCTTCAGTCTCGGAGCACGGATTGAGCTGCGATGAGTAGAGCTTAAAGTGAACACAGAATAAATCTGGTAGAGATACCGTATTGCTAGCAAGAGATGAGAGGAGATTCATATACATGAACGAATGCGCACTATACACATGTTCATACGCCGTAGTAGGAACTAGATGAGGCAGACCAGATCAGACGAGACTCTATGGACCATGTGCACGCTTCAACGATGAGCGAACGGCAAGTAGCGTGATTACGCATTGAATTGGGTAATTATTCAGCAGATTGCCAGGCTTTGGGGTCATATACAATCGCTTTGTTGAATTTACAGCTGGTTAGTAGACTATTAGCTATATCTCTGTCTCTTTTGCACAAACACGTTCCATGCCCTCTGTCATCCCTGTACATAAATCTTCCAGATAACCTACTCTTTATCAAACGTCCAACCAGAAATAAATCAATTGCTGAAATAAAAAAGAAATTGGACTCTCTCAAAACGTTTCCATCCTCGTAGAATACTTCAGGTACGCAGGATTGTAATTAGACATCGATAAATTAGATACAAGAGAAGGAGGCCTTGCACAAAGGCCGTTAATAGCAAAAGCGTCCAAACTCCTAGTGGATTTTGATTCACGACTAGCGCTTCTATGAAATTGACCTGCCATCGGCAGAGCCATTTTGTACCAGTCCCCAAAGTACCCGAAACCTTGGAACAATATGTGTATATCGATATGTGCTTGGAGGCGTTGGTCAGGTATTCATGAGCTTTTGTACATCAGCAATATGCCATTAATCATCCTGTATATCATTCAGAAGGCATATAATTCCGGATCAATATAGATTTACAATGATTATCCGTAGGTAATTTCGTGGATGAATGACCAGATCGGCAGAGTATTTTATTTCATTATAGAACGATGAGAATACATTGAGTAAAAGGCCAGAATGCCATGTTACATACTACCGAAATTGCCCGAGATGGAGCAGGCGTAGAAACATTCTCTTTTGCTTGCTATTCTCCAAGGAAGCATAGTGAAGATTTAGATTTTTCACGAGAGTCTTCGTAGCACCGTATACTTGCAGACATTTTTGTTCCTGCGGGAATCTATCGTCTAGTTTTTTTCTTCTCCGGTTCTTTGTGTATCCCCTTGACACGACCGTTCGAAAGAGACCCTTACAATTTCATAGTAGTGCAACCAAGACAATATACTTTTGGTGGACTGAACTCGTTTTTCGAGTTGCTCTAGTTGGAGACCAATGGAAGAACAAAAACATGGATGAGAGAAGAAACAGATGGAGAAAACATTGTGCCAGGGACGAACTGATCACGCACGACTTCACATAAATTCGAGGTTGCTTCGTTACACTCTGTGGACAAAATGCAGTGAACTGGATTTGTGCATACTTCCTAGCCTTTCTCATTGGGCACTACGGTTCATTTTGTTTTTAAAAATTATTAGTTCATCAAGCAATTAATTGACAGGAATGAGTGAAAAAATCAGTTGGGTTTATTATGGCCGAAACTGAGTTTGGAATTGATCAAAAAAGAAAAATTAACTGCCCTCGTAATGTTCCTCAAAATGATACATTCTATTTTAAATCTTAGTTTCAAGTTTTTAAAATCTGGTTAGATCACGGTTCCTGCTGTTCGCGGTTGTTGTCATGTTTTTGTTTTTTTCGAACCTAAATGTATACGAATCGTAATTCAGATAGACTTTGTGCTAAATCCTAGTTGGGACTAGGTTTAAATGAGAATTGGGTCAGTTTATAGCCAAATGAGTTTGTAGCTAGGATGGGCATAGGACTATTTTTCTACCAAATTATGGTTGGGTTCGAATAAGAGTACGATGAGGATGGAATTAGGATTGGAATTCTCCGCGTTTAAGTAGCAACTAGATTTGGAACCAGATTAAAGTATAGTCAGAATTGCATCACCCGGTACCCGGGCTAGGGTTGAGTTATCCCCCAATAAAAATAGTTATCCTCGAACGAAACACGAATTTCTAGGCTTAATTTGGATCTCAATTGAAGCCCAACATTGGGGATATCCAGTGTGTGTGAGCTCATGCACGATGCACAATCTGCACAAATTTGGGTTAGTACAGTGTAGGCGGATTTCAGAGGCGTTCTTGCGTACAGTATACAAAGTATTTACATGTACGTATTGGCGGAGGACGAAACTAGCATTTACCGTAGTTACATGGCAGTGAGGAACCCAGTTGAAGAACACATTCATGCGTGGTTTGGTTTAGCCACGCGAATACCGTCCGTGCGATGTATATGCAAACGTATTCCGGGTCCAACACGCGTTCAAGATGATCGGCTTACCGCACAGTGTCGGCCATGGTACCTTCTAGGAAGCAGCATCCCATAGTCGAACACCCATTGAGTCAAAAGTATGAGCGAAGGATTTTCAATTATGACCCAATATTTGCAACTCGGACATTTGAAGCTGTTGATCATCTTTAACATCTGTAACGAAATTAAAAAAATATATATATTGGTATTTGGAGACATCGAATGATCAATTAGTCCTCATGGTATTCTTATCCTAAGTTCAAAGAGGGCTCTATTCATTTCCCAAGCAAAATTTTATTCGTGATCTGTCCTCTACCATCATATGATCATATAATTGTCCAATAGAATAATTTAATAATACTAAACGGGAGAATAAAAATCTTGCAAGCGTTGAAACTTCGACTGTGCCGCTGTTAGTTTCATCACGTTTAACATACGTAAACAAACTTGATACTAGAGGGGGCTGCAATCGCTGGCACTATATATATGTATATATAAGTGAAGTGTGGCAGTGCGTGTACGCAAACCTAAGCGATTCACAAAGCTCTAAGGCTGTAGTACACCAAGACTATAATGTTACATCGTAGAGTGGATCCACTTTAGTACTGCAGTATATAGATACATGTGTTAATGTATATATATGGAATGGTAGAACACATACCAATACGAATACCCAGACCCCTTACAGTGGCTAGGCTGCAGCATCAGAGATGCGCAGAGAGTACCTTGTATAGTATGAGAATATGCAGGAGATACGAGGATATGTGAGGAAAAGCAGGGCAGCGGGAGAGAGAGTGAAACCACAAGGAGGGGAGTCAGAGGCAGAGTGAGAGGAAATGAGATAGGGAAATAAAGGAAGAAAGAGGGAGACGGCGACTCCATCGAACAGGATACATGTTAATAGTACGCGATGGAAAATGGTTTGGGATTTCAGGTAGGTACGCCAAGCTCCCTCAGCATCCAACAATCCTCAGCCTCTCTCCTTCCACCCTCCTCGTACCTAAGAGTACTCTGCTAGCATCCCGCGTGCGCCACACGTTTCGGATTATAGGCTGAGCATCCACGTTACACCAGAACCTCTATACAGATCTCAGGGAAGCTGCGAGCATGCTAACACTCACATTGACCGAGATCCTCGTCCATCCAGCCTTATCGAAAACGTCCTGAATAATTTTCCTCAATTCCAAACTACCCTCGATAGCCCAACACTCTGAATGATGCTACCTGGTTACGGATTATTGTGATTTCGATATCGATACTCTTCTCATAAGTATTGTAGAATAATATTTTTATTAAAGTAATATAATAAATGACATTACAAATTATTCGTTAAAAATATGGAATTCGCGGCTATTACGAAATATCGAATAAAATTATATAAACTGTGTATTACGTCTTACTCGGTCGCTCGGCACTCTACAATTGTTTTTAAAATGTATACGGTCCACTCATTCTAGACAAAATCAACTATTGTTCATCTAGCTTCGCTCTGGCGACGCAACGCGACTCTTCTTGTTCGTACTTTCTTTCTTTCTTTCACTCAGTCGGCCATGTGTTTCTTGTCAACCCTGTATCGTTTGTTCAAACTCTCTCGTTCTCACTCATCTCTCTCTCTCACTCTCGTTCATTCTCTCTCTCTCCCTCTCTCTATCTCTTTCTTTTACGCTTCCACTCTTTCTCTCTTGCTCTTTTCCACTCTTTCACTATTTCACTTTCTCACTTTTGTGGTACTCCGATCCTTATTTTTGGAATACTACATTCGGCCCTCCTGACGGACATTCGTCCCGATTGCCCGCCACTGTCATCTTCTTCGTCACGACTCGCCTTGTTCGTATTAACGACTTCTTAGCCAATCGTATGCATGCACTTCTTTCTTTCACTCAGTCGGCCATGTGTTTTTGTCAACCCTGCATCGTTTGCTCAAACTCTCTTGTTCTCACTCATCTTTCTCTCACTCTCGTTCATTCTCTCTCTCTCTCTCTCTCTCTCTCTCTCTCTCTCTCTCTCTCTCTCCCTCTCTCTCTCTCTCTCTCTCTCTCTCTCTCTGTCTCTCTCTCTCTCTCCCTCTCTCTCTCTCTCTCTCTCTCTCTCTATCTTTTTCTTTTACGCTTCCACTCTTTCTTTCTTGCTCTTTTCCACTCTTTTACTATTTTACTTTCTCACTTTTATGGCACTTTGACCTTTATTTTTGGAATACTATAGTATCTTTCACTCAATCGCCGATGAAGAGTTACGTGAAATCTGCTGTAACAGATAATGGTAATAATTCACAATTTAAAAAAAATGATAATAATTTTGAGGCTCCCATCGTTTGAGTTTGTTAACAAATTAGAGGAATCCAATAAATTGGATAAGTATCTCATTTTTGCATAATCTAAATTTTGCAGGACGATGGAGATATCTTTAGCCACAATTTCACATCAATATATTTGATTGGTATTTTGAGGGAAGGTAATATAGGAGTTTGGTGTTGCTAAATATCATGATATTTGGGATACTGGCAAAGCTCGTTGGTTGATTCCTTTCGCTCGTCTAGTGAAATCAACCCGAGGCATGTGCAATAGCGATGAGCCAAACATTAATACGCGTTGCTCGTGGAAACTCGATTCTATACGACGAAGAACACGGTGAAAGCTAGATTTGATGGTTTTTCTGTTATTGACACGTAGTGATGTTGCATAGAAGTTGACATACTTCCTATTACATATATCATAACGCAGATCTGTGTAATTAATGCTCGATATCTCGCTGTAAGCAATAAATGTATCAAGTGACCATATTGGTTCATATGCAAACTGTGGTAGTAAATTTAACGTGTGCAGGAAATTTTAACGTTCAAAAAGTTCAGTTTATTTACTTGATAAATGAAATAATAATTTTTTTCTCCCTTTTTTAGTTTTTCTTTCGTTTTCTCCTTGTTGCTCCTTTGCACGTAGACATTTTCATTCCCTTATCGAATCCATGTTACATTTGGATAAGCGTGAGTAATCAAAGGGAGGGAAGGGCACCCTAACAAGCGGGTGGCCGAAGAAGCGGATAACGAATTCTTTGCGCGAAGAAAAGAGAGACTAAAGTTCCTCGGAATAACTTTCTTTTTCCTTTTTTATTTGGTAAGAACGAAGCATCTATATACGCATATAATCATTTTCTTCGTGATGGCCAAAAGAGTTTACTATATAGATATAATATGTATAAATATATATACGTATGTCTCGAGAGAATATAATCTTCTTTCGGAGGACCGTGAGAACGACCATAGAGCGAAAGAGGGAGAGAACAGCTTGACGAAAGTTGTATTTTAATTACGTTCACCCTTGTGAATTATACGGGGGTGGAATCGAGACTTCGGCATCCGAAAGAGGTGGGAGACAAACTAAGTGAGATAGAAGTTTGATTGCTCCCTCGACTTTCGTGAGAGTGAAAAGAATGAGAGGAGCAAAGCAAAAAGGTTTGTGGGGCATTCGGGTGGGACGACGAGGAAAAAAGTGCCTCTCAAATTCTTATTGCCTCAAGATGTCTATATGATGTTATTTCTTTTCTGCTGTAAACCATATTTTGTTTTATTGCCCTAGAGCTTGGAATAATGTAATTAGACAAACGCTCAAAAATAAAACGCTCGTAAGTTGGTTAAAATTGTTTTATTGCTTATCAAAATTTCATTTCGTTTAGTCTTGACTTATTTTTGTATGTTTGTGTTTTAAATTTATAAATATTTATATGAATTAGTTTTAGAATTCTTTGAGGTTAACTTGTCTTGGTATGAGGGGAATTTTTTTTCTTTTTACTATGGCTTGGAGCGTGGGTACTGCAGCAAGAGTGATCGATTCCGGTATGATGTTCTTACTTCCTCCTTCTTTGTTATCAGCTATACTGAGATGGAATCGAACTATAAATATATGCATTTGTTGATTGTATGGCAATTCTTGAACTGTTTTCATATAAATAGGCTCAAACGAGTAGAGATGAAAATATAAAATCGAGTGGTTCACGTCAGATCTGCGAGCAGTTGAAATATTATTTCATATGCTGAGTTCCATTAATGCCTGGTCCGCTTGGTTCTAGCAATACTGAAAACCCAATTTTGTTGAAATATTCAAATATTTTGTTGGACATATTCAACAAAATTATTGCGTCCAGGCAACCAAATTTTCAATGTTTCAACAAAACTTAGTTCAACTGAAACGAAACTTCATTGAAACAATAAAACATTTTATTGGCTAGACAAAATAGTTTTGTTGAACGTATCCAACAAAATATTTAACTGCTTCAACAAAATTGGCTTTTCAGTGAAGTGTTCAGTGCAGTCGATATTCGATTGTACGAGTTTCAGACTCGTATGTCAAAAAAAATTTTTAACCCTCAATATGATAACCCAGCATGACAGCGCTGATGTGGTGTGAATGCAGCGGACTGATTTACCGCATTGAACAATGACAAGAATGATATTTACAATTTGTAATGAAAAATAAATTTTTGTTATAGGCTAGATATAAATAATGTAGACGTTTTTTAATTTGTAAAAATATTATTATTATATGGAAAAAATATTTCGATTGTATTGAAAATATATTTACAATATATTGTAAATATAAGTGGAAAATAAATTTGAAATTTCATTTCGTTCATTTAAATTTATTTTTTCAATCATTCCACGATTACTTTTAGTCGAAGATGTATTACAATTTCTAATTAATATATAAATTTGGCGTAAAGAGTCATGCTGACTTGAAACGCTTCTTATAATTTTTCATCGATTCTCCGCGCAAATTAGTTGATTAAAGAACAGCGAAATTATTAATAGCAGTCCATTTAATCCACTTTCGATCGATCTAACGGAAAAGAGTTCATTCAGCGTTTTGAAAAAATACGTTGATTTTGCACATGTTAAAGCACGTGCTGAACGCGAAGAATCAAAGAGTTCATTCAAAACGCACAATCAACCTCTTTTTGTAAACTCTCCGGAAATATCGAGGACGTTTTCAAATACATATTAATAATACATTTCAATATAAAACAGTTATACATTATTTTAATTTGCCTTATACCAAAAATATATTTTAACTGCATTTCCAATATATCCTCAATTTAAGAGGAATGTAATTTTGAAATTTGAATTTTATTTGTAAAAATGTATTTTTCCAATTATTTAACGATTTTTATAAACCAAAAATTCATTTGATATTTTTGTTTAACATATAAATTTGGCGTCAAGCGTCATGCTGATTTGAAATGCATCTCATAATATTTTATCTGTTTCCTTCGCAAATTAACTGATTCAAAAACAGCGAAATCGTTAATAGCAGTCCATTTTATCCACTTTTGATCTATCTAACGGAAAAAGATTCATTCAGCATTTTGAAAAAATACGTTGATTTTGCATATGTTAAAGCACGTGCTGAACGCAAAAAATCAAGGCGTTCATTCAAAATGCTCTATTAACTTCTCTTCGTAAACTCTCCGGAAATATCGGGGACGTTTTCAAGGATATATTAACAATACATTTTCCATACTAAAAAGTTATACATTATTTATATTTGTTGTATACCAAAAACATATTTTTCTCATAGTTTAATCATATTTTTCTATAAGAAGAAAAATACTGGAAATAGGATAATTTTTCAGAATATGCTAAATATAAATAATGTCTACGTTTTGTATATTTTCAATATATGAAAAATGTATTTAAACTTTCCAATTTCCAATATATGCTAAATTTAAGTAGAAAATAAATTTGAAATTTCATTTCGTTCGTTTAAATTTATTTTTCCAATCATTACACGATTGTTTTTAATCGAAAAATTATTTGGAATATCTATTTAACATATGAATTTGACGTAAAGAGTCATGTTGACTTGAAACGCATCTCATCATTTTTTATCGATTCTCCGCGCAAATAAGCTGATTCAAAAACAGCGAAATCGTTAATAGCAGTAAAGTTTATCCGCTTTCGATCGAGCCCGAAAACACTTTCGATAACTCTGATTGAAAAAGGTTTATTTAGCGTTTTGGAAATTCCGTAAACTCCTTTGGGCTATTGGGGTTGATTTCGAGGGTATAATAATGATATATTTACAATATAAAAAAGTTATACATCATACATATTCAGCATATACTAAAAATGTATTTCACTTATAATTTAACTATACTTTTTCAAAAAGGAAAAAAAATATTTGCAGTTTATATTGGACTGGTAAAGAGTATGAAAAAAACTATGGAAAAAAAAATATTTTTAGTATTTCATAAATATAAATGAAATATAATTTTTCATATTGAAAATATATTTTTAATATAGGAAAAATACATCTTAATTGTATTTTAAATATATTTCCAATGTATGCTTAACATAAGTCGAACATGAATTTCAAATGTCATGTTGTTGGTGAAAATGTTTTTTTCCTACAGTTTATCTGCGCGGTAATCGTTGAATTATAGGGGAAAAAAACATTTCACGTATATGCCACGTACAAATGATGAATTAATTTTTTTAATTTTACATATTTTTCAAATATACCCTTGAATATATCTCCGATAGTTCCGGAGCACCCACAAAAAAAGGTTCATTTCGTGTTTGGACGATGAGCTTCGATTTTGCGTGTTTTAAAGTCCGTGCTGTATGCGAAAAATCTATATGTTGATTAAAACCCAAAATCAATCTCTTTTCATAGATTCCCTGGGACTATTGGGGATTTTTGCGGGGGTATATTGATAATGGACTGTAAATTTAAAAAAATAATACGTTCTTTATATTCAGCATATACTAAAACTGTATTTTACGTTTAGTTTGGCTATATTTTTTTAAAAAAGAAAAAAATATTTGCAGTTTATTTTTGATTGGTAAAGTATATGAAGAAAACTATAGAAAAAATATATTTTTAGTATGTTATAAATATAAACCAAATATAACGTTTTTATATTTAAAATGTATTTTTAATATAGGAATAATACATTTTAATTATATTTTTAATACATTTCCAATGTATGCTAAACATATGTCAAACAGCAATATTAAACAGAAATATGTTAAACGGAAAATGTATTAAAAATATATTTTCAATATGAAAAATTATATTTCATTTATATTTATGAAATACTAAAAATGTTTTTTTTTCCATAGTTTTTTTCATACCCTTTACCAGTCCAATATAAACTGCAAATATTTTTTTTCCTTTTTGAAAAAGTATAGTCAAATTATAAGTGAAATACATTTTTAGTATATGCTGAATATGTATGATGTATAACTTTTTTATATTGTAAATATATCATTATTATACCCTCGAAAACAACCCCAATAGCCCAGAGGAGTTTACGGAATTTCCAAAACGCTAAATAAACCTTTTTCAATCAGAGTTATCGAAAGTGTTTTCGGGCTCGATCGAAAGCGGATAAACTTTACTGCTATTAACGATTTCGCTGTTTTTGAATCAGCTTATTTGCGCGGAGAATCGATAAAAAATGATGAGATGCGTTTCAAGTCAACATGACTCTTTACGTCAAATTCATATGTTAAGGGGACCGTATGGTCTAGAGCACGAAAATTTCACCTATTTTCACGATTTTTTTTTTGCCTTAAAAAATTTAAAAATCGATGTTTTAACTTTTCGGGTTTATTACTACCTTTATTAAGTATACAAAAAAATTTTTTTTTAATTTTAAAAACAGTGTTTATTATCATATAATTGGCATTGAAGACGACCCTCTCGAAAAATCCGACCCGGACGGTGAAGATCGATCCGAGACTTCTACTCATCTGAAACACAAAATTCAAGAAGATTCTTAATCAGAAAGAGTGCAGTTATGGTCGGGACTAGAACAAATCGAAAAAATTAAAAATTGACAAAATGGCGCGCTTTTGAAAAAAAATTCGTAAAATCGGGTTTTTTTTCACTAGTTTTTTAGTATAAACAATAAGAAATTATTTAAATAAAATTATGATTGTAGTTCCGACGATAGCCATACATGTTGTGAACAACATATCCAAATTTCAAGTGATTCGGTTGAATAGTTTTTTTGTTTTCACCTGCGCAGTGCCGAAAAAAGTCGTTTCGAGATAAATGAGTTTAAAGTTTGAGGTACAGATATTTTCAAAAATTGAGCAAATTTTGAATACTTACAGTTAATCCGCGATTCCGGCACCATATAGGATTCCTTCGGAACGTTCATAATTCAAGATTTCCTCACTCCTTTCATTTCTTCGAGCTGTCCGAGCCTCTTTGGAGTTGTCCGTGCTCCTACGGTTGGCGCTCGATACTCGCAGCTCGTCTCGGTTTTGCGCTAGTTGCTCCGCTTGTGGCCCGATTGTTATGCCCATGGTCTCCATTATTTTCAATAGGGATGCAAATCCTTCATTGAATATGCAAGCGGAAATGTGAGTGGCAATATCAATGATTTTTTTTCCGGCAAACAGATGTTTCGGCGCAAGGTGCCACACGCAAGCATTGAAACTTTCGTTATTGTTCTGCGTATTACTGCCAATACACCTTTCCAATAAAGTCTCTGCTGTCAATTCTTCATAAATTGGTTTTAATATCTCTTGTGCTTCATCGCACAGAGCAGGTGGGTGCTCGTAGGTGTCTAAAGTACCTGCAGCCTCACTTTGACGCCACTTGCACCACGATTCGGAACCTGGAGGACAGTACGAGTGTTGCGGATTTTCATCTGTTGAAATTTTGTGATAATATGCTGCCCATATTTCACTTCTCATCCGTTCAGTCGAATCTGAATTACGTCTAATTGCTAGACCGTAATAAGTTGACAGCTCTTGCAATAATTTATTCGTCAATTGTTGACGCTTCGGTGTTTTATTTATCGATTTCCGCTGTGTCTTTTTTCCCTCTTCTTTTTCTGTCAATTTCTTTGTTGCTTTCTTTATTTGTGCATGTTTTTTTTTCGCATCAACAGCACGTTTGTACAAACGTTTTTTAACATGCAAAACACATTCTTTTTTGCAAACTAAAAAATCATCCCCGTAAGGCTTTGTGTCCAATAAGGCTTTGAACGTTTTCGTGTCGCGGACCGCTCTCTACCTGCGTTATGGGCTGTAGAAGCTGTAATATTGAGAATTTCCGCATGAAAATTTCACAGTATATTCTTGAGATACTATACTTTCGACATATCGAAAAAAAAAAAATCGATTTTTTCAAATTTCTAGACCATACGGTCCCCTTAAATAGAAATTCCAAATAATTTTTCGATTAAAAACAATCGTGTAATGATTGGAAAAATAAATTTAAACGAACGAAATGAAATATCAAATTTATTTTCTACTTAAATTTAGCATATATTGGAAACACAGTTTAAACACACTTTTCATGTATTGAAAATATACAAAACGTAGACATTATTTATATTTAGCATATTCTGAAAAATTATCCTATTTCCAGTATTTTTCTTCTTATAGAAAAATATGGTTAAACTATGAGAAAAATATGTTTTTGGTATACAACAAATATAAATAATGTATAACTTTTTAGTATGGAAAATGTATTGTTAATATATCCTTGAAAACATCCCCGATATTTCCGGAGAGTTTACGAAGAGAAGTTAATAGAGCATTTTGAATGAACGCCTTGATTTTTCGCGTTCAGCACGTGCTTTAACATATGCAAAACCAACGTATTTTTTCAAAACGCTGAATGAACCTTTTTCCGTTAGACCGATCGAAAGTGGATAAAATGGACTGCTATTAACGATTTCGCTGTTTTGAATCAGTTAATTTGCGAAGGAAACAGATAAAATATTATGAGATGCATTTCAAATCAGCATGACGCTTGACGCCAAATTTATATGTTAAACAAAAATACCAAATGAATTTTTGGTTTATAAAAATCGTTAAATAATTGGAAAAATACATTTTTACAAATAAAATTCAAATTTCAAAATTACATTCCTCTTAAATTGAGGATATATTGGAAATGCAGTTAAAATATATTTTTGATATAAGGCAAATTAAAATAATGTATAACTTTTTATATTAAAATGTATTATTAATATATATTTGAAAGCGTCCTCGATATTTCCGGAGAGTTTACAAAAAGAGGTTGATTGTGCGTTTTGAATGAACTCTTTGATTCTTCGCGTTCAGCACGTGCTTTAACATGTGCAAAATCAACGTATTTTCTCAAAACGCTGAATGAACTCTTTTCCGTTAGATCGATCGAAAGTGGATTAAATGGACTGCTATTAATAATTTCGCTGTTCTTTAATCAACTAATTTGCGCGGAGAATCGATGAAAAATTATAAGAAGCGTTTCAAGTCAGCATGACTCTTTACGCCAAATTTATATATTAATTAGAAATTGTAATACATCTTCGACTAAAAGTAATCGTGGAATGATTGAAAAAATAAATTTAAATGAACGAAATGAAATTTCAAATTTATTTTCCACTTATATTTACAATATATTGTAAATATATTTTCAATATAATCGAAATATTTTTTCCATATATTAATAATGTTTTTATAATTTAAAAAACGTCTACATTATTGATATCTAGCCTATAAGAAAAAATTATTTTTCATTACAAATTTTAAATATCATTCTTGTCATTGTTCAATGCGGTAAGTCAGTCCGCTGTATTCACACCACATCAGCGCTGTTATGCTAGGTTATCATATTGAGGGTTAAGGTAGTTCCCCTGCTACAACCTCAACCAAAAGTTCCATACCGTGTGTGCGTTACATATGTGTGCGAAGGGTTGATAATTCGTAGTAAATAAATTTAAAAAAACACACTATAATGACTCGGTACCAATAGATAATACGACAGATATCATCTACTGTCGTAAAATTTATTCTATAAGTGTTTTTGATCTGACATTGCGAATAAACTTTTTGCCGGGACTGTCCGGGCTATGCTCCAATACACAAAAAGGTTACATTTCTCGCGCTCCCGCTCGTTTGTTTCTAGAATATGTCGTATAAGGCCAAAACCGTAGTACTTCTCGAGGTTATATCTTTTAAACTAGATGGTAAATCATCTTGATATTTTTTCACAATATTCGTGACATCTTGCTCTTGCTCCTCCTCGTTTTTCATCAACGTCTTGATTTTAGTTCTGACGGTAGAATTAATAACGTACTGTTTGCCCATGCATGGCCCATACGTTACGTGTTAATCGAACCACCTTCAAGTATAACTTGTTAAAATTGCACAGATTTTTGAATAACGTATTAAATAACACGTATGCCAAATTTCAACCTTAAAAATTTTTTTTGACATACGAGTCTGAAACTCGTACAATCGAATATCGACTGCATTGAACACTTGCTAGAACCAAGCGGACCAGGCATTAATGGAACCGTATACATGAGGCATTTCACGTGAATTTTTTTTCCGAAACTCTTCCGTATGACTCGTACCGTATCGTACTTTTGACTGGTTTCATATCGTTTATGGGCTATGTGCACTTGTCCTCGTGGCGCCGCCAGGTGGCCATGTTTGAAAACGGCTGTCTCTTTCTTTGTTCGGTGCCTTACGGTGTAAATAATATATTATTTAATAACCCAGTACATTATTGGTAATTGATTGAACCCTTTTTATAAATTCAAGGTAAGTTTCCATTATTTTTTAATGTCAATTTTATCAGGAGTTGCTTAATCTAGAGTGTTACAAATTTTAATTATAAGATGATGTGACAGACCAACCTTCCGTTTTCCTCATACGTCAAGTTTTGTTTACGCAACACTTGTTTCCAACCGACTTTTTTGACATTGCTAGCGCTCCGATTTGACGTGCTTTTTGGTTGTGGCATGTACTACTTGCGCTACGATTGCGATCGTTCGATTGCATCCAGAATTTTTCCATAAACAAAATACTCATATAAAAATGTTAACAATTGGTGAACTTTGTTGATTCCAATAATAATATTTTTTACTACGATTACATGTGATATTTACAAAAATGGGGAACCGTGTTTAAACATATGAGACAGGACTGCAGCCGTTTTGTCATTTCGCCACTGCGAGCGTTGCAGTCAAAAAATGTTTAACCCCGCCCACACGCACATAGCCTATACGTATTTTTATGCAAGAAAACTGCAGACCGAACTGTTTTAGAAACTCGACGTATTTTTTTCCTAATTTTATGTTAAAAGCAGAGCATAAATCCGTTCATTCTTCTTTTTGTTGTAATGGATAGTTTCTGAATTACCGCCGTCTGAATAAAGAGAGGTTGAGAACAGATGCGATAATTTAATCTATTGTAACAATTGAAGAAAGCATTAAATTGGAAAATGCCAATATAGAGTTTCGTAAAATATAAAGAAAACGAATGTACCTGATGCGTAAATCACTATATGGATTTGAAAAAAATATATATAGATTTTGAATTTTGCCAGAAAACCCACTCAGAGCAAACGACAGCAGTTTGACTCTCTTCAAATTCATTCAGCAGCCGATTCCAACTCGGTCCAGTTGATTTTCCAGAGTATTGGTTGCATCTATCTGCTTGCTCGGAAGTATAAAACGTCCGTTTTTTCTCAGTTTCCACTATTTTGTTTCTCCTGTTTTTTCTCTGGACACTGTTCTTTCTTTCTCTAGCTATTTTTTTTATTTATGTATTTTTTTGCTTTTCTTTTGCTCCTGTGTTTTTCTATCGTTTCTTGGATTGTTTGTACATATGTATCGATACGGTCGTTTCATCAAACTCTCCATATGCAATCGTAGAGGTCCACTGATCGAACACCATCCCCTATCGCGTATACAACATCCAATAACTCTTTTACTCTCTAAATCCTCCCCTCTCTCTCTCTCCTTCTCTATCCCGTTATATTCTTTTTCTCTGTCTCGCTAACTCCCGTTCTTTTACTCACCCTAGATTCGGCACTGGAAAATCAATAAAAGAACGGTGTTTAATCAAGTTTATTGGATGTTTCCTAGCTGGAGAATCGACGGATGCCCACCCATAAAATATACCCATCCTAAACGAGAGAAACAGAGACAGCCCATAAAACTTCCGCATCTTTTAAACTCATGCTGTGCTGTTTATTATTTTTCTCCTTTTTTATAGCTGTTTTCTTTTTTAGTGAAAGTAAATCGGTCGAAGTGTCAATTTGCGTAGGAACTATACAAATAAAAGATAACACATAGCCTATCACATTTTGATAAAAATATCGTTAACTACGAAGCCAATTGACCAGAAAGCTGACATTTTCCACTATATTTATGAAATAGAATATAGAGTAGAATAACTTAAATATTAAATTGAAATCTGTATTTAAATTTAAATATAATATAAAACGAATAAATTGTATTCAAAAACTTGTTTATGAAAAAAATGTGTAAAAATCGTTAGAGTATGTTAAACAATGGATCTTTGACTGCAAATAAAACGTTCGTTTGTATATTTATCCTGAGGACAATGAGGACAACGAGTCTCGCGTGTATTTCCTTCCCTTAACAAGGCTGGAGGAGCCTCCATTTTTCTCCATTATTCGTAGCGACGAAAAGCCACTGGCGGTTTCTCTCTTTTTTCCACATTTTGTTTTGCCTTATCTTTTCTTTTTTCCTCCGTACGTGTACACACATGTATGGACGACAAGTGGAAAATGGATTGTTTGAACTCTTGTGCGTGTGGCTTGGATTTCTTGTCCTCCCATGAAGAAAAATAAAAGAAAAAAAAATCACCAACAATAAAGATGGGAAATAAAACGAATTCTTGGAGGAGCAGGGAATAAGAAGTCTTTCTCAAGGGATGAAGGGAATACCGTGGGAGAAACGAGAGCTGTGTTAATTCGACCATAGAACTGGGTTCGGATCCGCGTTCACTCGTTTTTTCTACGACAAAGCTCTGATAAAGCACTGCGCTAGAAAAAAAAAAAGAGAGTTTCAGCCAGGCTACTTTTTCTCTTCTTTTCTATTTCTGTGACTTCCTCCTTTTCTCCTTCTACATCTCTCTATTTCTCTTTCTTTAAGCTTTCTTCTTTTCTTCTTACCTCCATTTCCTATAGTTACTAACGAATCCTTTGAGTCCAGTTTTGCGGCGGGATGCCAGAAATGTTACGGAACAACACGTGATACAAGCTATATGTTTATTCCATAAATATATTTGTGTCCATATATATTTATATTACATATATTGTAACGAAACGCCTTAAGTTAACGTTCGTCACGAGGTATCCACTCCACTACGGACGAAAACTGAGCCAACATTGCTCGAAAGAGTATATAAGGCGATGTTTCCGTACCTCACGACTTTATTCTTTTCCTAACTTGCAGTAGTGCTGCCATCTAAACGCGTCAGGCTTACATGCTATCTGTTTTATGTATGGATTTTCGGAATTTTGATCGTTCTGAACGTTCTATATCGGAATCTTACACTATCTAAACTTGAGTTTTCGCAAACTAGATGATCGAAAATATGATTTTTGGATTCCAAAACTTTCGGGAATCTGACGAATCTCTTATTAGCTTTTATTATATTTAAATTTTCTGATATAGTTCGTTTTCTAGAATAAAAATTTCGGTAATTTGTAGCATGTTTAATATTACATATTCGAAGTTTTGTGAGTCGAATTACTGGTCATTCAAATAAAACGTTGATCTCAATCATACGATTTCTGAAAATTATCTCGTGTAAGAAATCACATTTGTATCCTTTTCCTATCGCTACTCGTACCGTTCTACATCATTTGCAGTCAACTGTGTAGACTTTCGCTGGCATAATCCTTACGAAGCTTTCAGTTTCGGAACATTAAAATTAGGAATTTTAAACTGTCGGAGCATTTAAAGTTTGGAATTTCAAACCGGCCCCGCTGTATCGTATGGATTTTCGGAGTTTCGATCTTCAGGGAAAATTTTTTCGGAGTTTTGATCTTTCAGAGTATTATTCTTTCGGAATTTTGATCTTTCTCGGTAGAATTTTTTCTGAGTATTGATCATCTTTCACGTTCTATTGTAAACATATAATATTAGGATGTTTACACCTATCGGATATTTCTATTTTCGGAACTTTTCTCCGTAGAAACTTTCGCCATTCAGGATCTTGAATATATAACTCTACATTTTTTCGGAACTATGGACTCTCTGATTATGAGAAGTTGATACATGTTTTACGTGCTATGTTTTTATGTTGACGTTTTATCGGTCGGATCCATGATTATTCTCATTTAATTTCGTAGTGGACTTTTATTTTCGGTCATACAATAATTCTGTTTACAAAATTTTGGAATTGTAAATTTCCAGGAGTATTGTGTTCTAGATAAATAAATTCGGAATTTTGAGCGTTCTGATTTTTAAACTTCGGAATTTCAACCCGCCCCCGAAATACCAAAACGCGTGTCTCTCTCATTACGCTGACGATCACGTTCTCCTTGGGAAAACCCAACCCGCTCTTAGTATCAAAAGACGCTTGTCTTCACTGTACACAAATTCAACAGCTAAACCGGTCCTCTTCTTAAACATATTAAAAAATTAAATTCCTCGGCCTAGGCTCGATTTCGTTTCAATATATATTGTTACGAATGAGCTATCAGTATCTCTCAGAATTTCCATACATGGATAAAAGTTTTCAGGTAAAATGTAATTAGAAATAAAATCGAGTCGTCATTTTTTTTCGCTAAATATCGCAAAATTTAAATAAGTCGTTAAGTCTTCGCAAGCATTATTTGGACCTCATCATATTTTTGTACTTAGAGGCAGGCAAAAAAAAAAGAGACGAGAAGAGTGGAACAAAACGAAGATGAGGGAGACTCGGAAAAAAATAGAGTAAAAGTCCTTTTAAGCTTTTGAAATTTATCCCCATCGTTCATGGTACCGTGCAAAGCAGATAAAAGGTTCCTGGCAAATTTTCGCACAGGCCAGAAAAAAAGAGAGTGGGAGAGGAAGAGAAACGATGGAATTTCGTGATACGTATATATGAACTTGTGAAAAGGGGTAGGTGGTTCAAACGGTCGGCGTTAGGTCTGACTCAGACGTATAATTCATCGTCGTCATCCATACTTTGTCAGAGATCTTTTGTTCCTCTCAATTTTTCCCGGACATCCAAAATTCCAGTCCTCGCACTCATAATATATAAATTCGTTTTTTTTTTCACCAAAATCAAGTCAAAGGCTGGCACGTGCAATTTTTTCTCACCCAACAAATCCATACAAAAGCAGATTGAAGTAGAAATTTAATTTGTGCGATTTATTTTTCTCTCTTGAAGACGACTACGAATTTTTCATATTGACGCGATACACATATTTTATCAGTCATTTTGTTGTACAAAAACAATCGAGATCATGAGTGGCATCAGACAGGACTTACGGTCTGGCACCTCGATCGGGAATATTTTTCCGCATCGTGAGCAAAACTTTCAACGAGGCCGAGAGAATGAATTATTATCCATGTTTTATGGGATCTGCATATATGTGATATGGCAAAAAGAGCGTGAAAGATAGAGAGATAGATAGATAGATAGATGGATAGATAGATAGATAGATAGATAGATAGATAGATAGATAGATAGATAGATAGAGAGAGAGAGAGAGAGAGAGAGGGAGAGAGAGAGAGAGAGAGAGAGAGAGAGAGAGAGAGAGAGAGAGAGAGAGAGAGAGAGAGAGAATGTCACGATCCGTTAAGCGAATGAGTGAGGTCTGCAGTTCTGATGGTTTTAAAAGATATGATGTTGCTGCTCTTGTATGTGAAAATTTGTTTTTTTTTTTAGCTTTTTTCCCCATGTGATTATCCATATCTATGTCCATGTACGAGAGTGGCGCACTGGTGAGAGGATGTCTATTGGTCCAGCTAAAATGTCACGGGTTGCGTGGCACGACCGCAACATTTTCCAAGCGTGAAAAACATGGGTGACCTCGTGCAATGCAGAGAGGTTTTTGTTTTTACACTGCTTCACTGAACTATGAAATTTACTGATAGATTAGTCCCAAACCTTTTGCAAAATAAATACACTTACGGGAACTAGTACTTGGTGAATATCTGCGAAAAACCGTCAACGAACAAAATCATATCCGCAATTAAGGAAATTCACGTGAGTCTAATGATAATCGAAAATTTCAACTTTGAGGGTTGAAATTTGGAAATATTATAGAAAAATATACCGTACATCTATCACCGGAATTATGTTTGGATCTACCGTCTAGTTGTCAAGAAAACAATTTATGAAAATCACACAAGAGCCTAATGTATAAGGATTCAAAAAATGTGATTTTCATAAATTGTTTTCTTGACAACTAGTCGGTGGATCCAAAAATAACTCTGATGATAGATGTACGGTATATTTTTCTATAATATTTCTTTATATAATATATAAAGTTTCAACTTTATATAATATATAAAGTTGAAATTTTCGAATTATCATTAGATTTGTGTGAACTTCCTTAAAATAGTGGGTACTATCCGGAAAATTAATATTAAGACTCATACCGATGATGCTTTATTTTCATTGTAAAAAATATTATTGAACTGATGATACAAATTTTTATTGCCAAGAAGAAGACTGAAGCTGAAGAGTTTTGGGTACACGCTTAGCGAATAATTTGGTGTAACTTCTTGATTCTGCAATTCCGCGGCTGTAGGAAGTATATTCGTTTTCTCTGGGAGCCAGACCGACCTCAGAAGGAGAGCACTTTTGGCAGACACATTCGTCGTTTCCTCGAGAACGAGAGATTTGTTTGGCGTGATTCTCGACACGGTGATTCATTTTCTACGAACCCCTCGCACCATACTCATTCACGTCTATATATATATATATATATACACACACACATACGTGATTATGTACATATATATATATATATGTATATATGCGTATAGTATTACAGACGTACAGTAGCACCGGTCGATTGCAATATCTCAAGAAGGATGCGAGGAAGTGGCGCCGTTTCTCCGTTTTCATATATATTCTATATACATGTATCGCGGATTGCTCGAGCCACCCTAAGAATCGCAGGAGCGATAGTACCCGAAATGGGCGGACATTGCGTTGCGAGGGAGAAAGTACTTTGCTAGCCGCGAAACAGCTTCGTCGTAAGGGTGAAATTTTTCCCTCTCTTTTCCCATCTCATCTCAATGGGTTCAACCTTCTTCCGGAATAGCTCTCATGGTCTGATCTCTGTTACTTTGTCCCTTTGCTTTCTTCAATGGGTCTCTTCTATTTTTTTTCGAATAAACGGAAATCTCTAGATGAACGAAGCCGATCGAATAAGATGTGATTTTTCTCAGGCGAGATACCTCAATACCACAGACTTCATCTCCGCGTCAGTATTTGTTTTTGGTCCATGTTCTTGAATGTGGGAAGCTCTGTTCAATAACTTGAACTCTTATTCAGTTAAAAGGTTGATAATACGATGTCTCATTTGCTAAATTCCCTATTATGTTTCTTCCAATGTTAGAAACGCAGATAACACTTGGCTCAATCACTCGCTGATACATGATGAATCTAAGATTACTACATCATTAAGGAAGGAATCTCATAGAACTTCAATCTCCTGCCGTAGTCATTATCAGGCGACACCCAGCCTGTTGATGGACTACATGATGAACCACCAAACTCAAGATCCAATTTCCATTGGAGCTCAACCGCGGAATTTGACATGACCGTGCGTGTCTCATCGGAAGGATCATCGGGGTGTTTCCTGACTGCCGTCGCAATACCGAGTAGTTCTCCACGCGCAAACTCGTCCTTTGTATCCACGCGAATGGAGCCTGAGGATGATATGAGATTTTGCGGTGCCTAGAAGCACCGAGACAAGATTACCTCGACCAGGGAGAGTTCACTTTACCTGCGAGATGACGAGGAGGTTTCCGAGGATGAGTCATAAGATCCTCTCGTTGCTATATCAAGAAGGTTGCAGTTAACAACCCCCTGTGGTCCTTGATTCGCTACAACGCCCGATTTCACTCGTGGTGTGTCGTGGCAAGTCCCTGGAGCGATGGAGAAAAGCGAGGAATGTCTAAACCGCAACGAAGACTCGGCGAAGGAACTTTATCTGTATATGTATGTAGGTATCTATTTTCAGGCAAGTAACTAGCCCCCTGTTAATCCCTGGAGATTGTTTTCGCCTAATAGCCAAGTATCGCGTGGAGCTTTGGTTGGATGTGTCGAGAGGTTGGCCTTGCACGCGAAGGATCACCAACGCCTCTGGACGCGGTCTATTCCAACGCAACAACTTTACCGAGAATTTCCCATTCCATTTATCGATACAGGCCAACAGAGAGAGATGAGAGAGAGAGAGAGAGAGAGAGAGAGAGAGAGAGAGAGAGAGAGAGAGAGAGAGAGAGAGAGAGAGAGAGAGAGAGAGAAGGGACTGATATAAGACTCGATAGCGTTATAAGAACCTTGGTACTAATTCACCGTGGGGCTGGCCAAGATCAAACATGAATCCAAGTGAACAAGTAATTCAATACTTTGGATATAGTTTAAAAACTATACCGTAATCATTGTAGCTGAAAATAATGACTTTTTCAATTAGTTCGTGAGTAAACTCCACACATTTGTGGACACACATTTGTGGATAAAATCGAACGAAATCTGGCTCCAAGTGTTCCCCCGTTCTCGATGTATGTCTCGAGCAAAATGCCCAAGGAAACTTCGGGAGTTCTCGATTTCCCTCTGTCTCCAGCTTCCGTGAGGAAATGAGCAAACAAACTTTGTAATCTCGTGATTGTCCTTGGGGAAACATACGTCTTCCAATTGCAGAATTTTTGTATTTTCTCTGGGATATTTACGTGGGCGAGTGTACGTTTTATCTTTTACATGTCAATTTCAGGTTTCTTTTATCACTGAGTCCATCAACGTAAATGATACGATGAGTTTTACTTTCCGAGGGGAATGTTAGCCTGATGATTTCGGAGTCATGAAAAGATGTCGAAGTTACTAGACTACGCACCATTTTAGGGGCTACAATATGGGGTGTTTATTTGTGCGTACTGAATCGTAAATCCTCGTAGACGATTAGATGCATCGCGCGCGCTTTAATTTAACGTTCTCTCGGATCGTTGAAGCTGGCTACATTCAACTGTGGAATCGGCCATCAAGAGAATCACACGCTTAAACATGTATGTGTGTGTGTGTATATATATATATATATACACATGCATACGAGAGATAGACCTGATCGGAGGTTTCACACGGGCGAATACACAATCCGTGCGGTCGCTCTGATCCATAGACACAGATATTGCCCGTGTATATAATTCGATTGTGACGGGAGTACAATGCTCAAGGGGTTGGTGTCCCATGCTTGGGCGTTATTCGGTCACAGCTACCGGAGAGCCCACAGCAATACCACTACCTCTCCTGCCCCTTCAACGACCGACTGTTACTCCGGGAATTGTTTGTCCATCCCCCTTGCCACTCTCACCCTGTCGAGAGAGGGTGATATCGAAGTGCGAGCGAAGCACCAGAGACAAACCATCACCAATACCATCGGTTTCGTGCGGTTCGGTTAGCCAACTTCCGTCTACCACGCTCTCGTCGCGTCAACCCCCACCCTTCGAATCACGGATGTGAATCGTTCAAACTTTGACATTTCGTCAATGACGAACGATCCGTGGCTTTACTTGTTATTATACTCTACGGGGGTGTTTTCATTTAACCTATCGTCCCCTATCTGCATTTACGTCGTTCCAAGCTCCCGCATTGTGGGAAAAGAGAGTAAATTCTCTCTATGGCTACTCGTGCAAGTGCACTTTTACCGTATCCCGCTACAAAATGCGTTGTACAATTTTTGTTAAATTGGATGCGCCTGGAATTCGATGGAAACGGAATTTGGATTTGTACGAAGGACTATAACAACACTTGTTCACCATCCAAAATAACGGAATCCAATGCAGCTGACAATTCTTTTTCTTTTTTGTTAATAACTATTTAGGATAGAAACCATAAATTTGCTGGATCGTACGGATCTCTGATTTTAGATGCAGTATTAGCAAAATCTGAAAATTTTAAATGCTGAGTTCAGTACTACCCAATAAAAAATAACTATCAATGGTTAAACAATTATCAATGGTTTAGCTTCAATGGCAAAAAAGGATTTATTCCAGAACCAGAAGTTTGAGATGGTTTTTTTTTAAATAATGAACAGTTCGAGATTGATTAATGAATCATAGAAGCTGTAAAGACTTTTTAGCTTTTGGTGCACCCGGAACATCTTTTCTTTCACTTTTTTACCGGTTGCTCTTCGGGACTGCATCTATCTCGTTGGTTTCACTTGGCCAAACAAAGTTACAGGACATGTCGATGATGCTGCACATTGATAATACCGACACGTATCACGAGTCGTTATTTTTCTTCTAAACCGTCTGATTTTCAATAGAGACAAGATACCTAACATCCCTCTGACGAGGGGTTATTGGTAGAAGAGTGATTCTTCCATGTTTGATGGATGAGTCTCCCTAGACTCTAGCAGCTTTCTTGCATGACATTGCAACATCATTTCATCCGGCTTTTTCCATGCACTTGCTTCGTTTGAAAAATTCATTCGGGTGGCACATAGAAAATTGTGTCAATTAAGCGAACTGAGACTAATTACCAATCAATCAAGCTCATGGAAAAAACATGGAATGGAAAACATCAATCAATAACAAAATGTCGTTCGATGATAAACAATCACAATATTTTCTACTTCGTTCAACAGCCACAATTTATCAATTAATTACGAAAGTTGGTAATTTACTTTTGTTCAATAATTAAACAAATTTCGTCCGGGATTTCTTGTTGTTATTAATGATGTAGAATCCTAACATCGTCATTATTATTTTTACAATTATTTTCCAATTTATTACTAATTTGATCAAAGAGATAAAATCGACAAGGCAGTTTGTATCAGTCATGCGTCAGGCATGATGCGGTAAGTTTGAGGAGTGTACGTTGCCGTAATGATGTAACTTCCTTGACGAAGCAGGGTTTCCGTGCGGGTGGTCACGCAAAAGCTCCTGGTTGCAAGCTCAGCTTTTCCCTCTCGATTCTCGACGAGAGCACTCGTCTGCGCGCCAGAACCGTGTGCGGCTTCTTCTCGTCTCATGCCATATTATTCAGATGTAACGTCTGACGTCTTGCTCGTTTTCTGGCCAGGTATACAAATTGCATCTGCGAGGTAGGAAACTTGGACAAGTTTCTCCAAGGGGTTTTGTCTCGGTCAAACAAGTGAAGGAAATTTAGTTTCAAGTCTCTCTCCGCACATTTACGTATTTATATGTGAGTGTGTGGAGGTTTCGATATTCGAAATCCCGGACCAAACCGAAAATTGTAAGGGTATTCACGTAAGGTACGTACGCCATTTGTGGCTTCCGGTGGAGGAATCTTTCCATGGTAAGATAGGTAACTCTGTGGCATCACGGAGAATAGGAACTGTGTAGTTCCTTCTGGAATAGTACGGTCGTAGAGTTTCGAGTCTCCGTCGATCGTAGCTGAAACAAAAGGTAGCCAAGAGGAAACGAAGGGGTAAGAGGGCTTTGGGGTTGGAGAAGCTCTTATTGGAAAGTGTTACATTCCATTGAACGAAACAATCGGATCAACTTCAATTTGGCTAAAAACTCGCTCTACCATTTGCGTATTAACATTTTGTAAGTACGTTAATCTATTCAAGGTTGCTACTTCATCAATATGAATGACGAATAATTTGGGCTATCGCTTGAGACTCTCCACCATATACCCTTAGAAACTTGATGACGTCTTAATACTTTGCTACCGTTCACACGTCCCTTAGAGCTTATTTGAGAAACGGGAGTGAGCTTAAGGGACAACATAAAAGACAGGGAGACTAATATGTCGGTCCAAAAATTGATCGCAGTTTCCTTCAGGTCTAACACTCGTCGTCCAATGAAAGGGGTACATTTAGAGTGTACGTTTGAGTTACCCGGTACAACAAGCCTCCCCTTCAGAAGACAACATCACTAGGATTTCGCCGCTCTAATTTCCCAATTCTCCTTCGCTTCTGAGATCTCATATACGAACACAAAATCAGGTTCAAATAGAAACGGGCGCAGGAGCTGAGATCATGCGAACGTTCTCTAACAACTTCAGGCAAAGTTTGCGTCCCTCTCCACATGCTCTTGATGCCTTTAAACTATGTAATATATCTAGCACGGTATGAATGCTACTCGGGAGGTTCTGAGGCCAAGATATTCCCTGATCGCCTAGGTGGCAACGTTATGTCAGGTGCGGTGAAACCTGTCTCGCCTCATTTGGTTCAACCTTTGAGCTATTGCTCCCCTAAAGTGTACGCGTTAACCCAACCGAATATCTCAAATTCTCTACTGTCATTTCTCCCTTCTCGTTATTCGAAACTTTGAATTTCCCTTTTAAATTCACTTTGTAATTATTTAACATTCATTTTTGTATCATCTCGAGTAATAGCAATTTTATGCTCCGCTAACATTTTTTTTACGATTCTATATCCACAAAATTTGAAGTCTCTCAAATCTTTGTTATTTTTGCTGATACTCAACGTAACAGTCGAACTATAAAAATAGCTTCTGCAATATTCGACTTTACGAGGAAGATGCAGTAAACGAGAAAGCAGGAAAAGAGTAAGAAAGAGAAGAAAGGGACAGGAGGTTTATCGCAAAGCACAACAAGCGACGGGCGTTTACAACTCGCGTTATTGTCGTGGGAGAAATAATTCTAAAAAGTGTCACGGAAACGCTCTTGAAGACTGCTGGCTGCTGTTTCTGCACAGTCACGAGAGAACGGAGAAAGAATGATGGCGGGGGCTGCGAACGAACCTCATATTCTATCTCTCTCTCTCTCTCTCATGGAGTCTCTCGCTATCTGAAAAACTACCGGTCGACGGCTTACCTAACTCTCGACCGTCATATTTCATCTCACTTATTTTACCCGGCGGGCATCATAACGCTCCTGCTATTCAACTCCTTTTGTTTAATACTTTCTATACATATATATATACAAATATGTATATACAAACAGGAATAGAAACAAATAAAAAAAAGTCCCGGGACATTAGATAACCATGAAAAACGCAAAAGTCGAATTTTTTTTTGCCACCCAACCCACATTTCATGACCCAGATTTGTTTATTTTTATTTTTTGTAGGTACTATTGACTAAATCATGTTATATTTCATTTTTTCAAACAGAAATACACGAAAAAACTGGTTTAATTTTGAAAAAATGCATGTTACCATAAAAAAATAAAATTTCTTTTCATATGGATACGGATCGAAATGTTTGTATTTACTGTCATTCCCTGTAGCATTTTTATTTCGCTCCAATGTTTTCAAAATTAGAAACACGTTTGAAAAACTCGATTAGCAAAAAAACATCCTTGATGCCATAAAAAAAACATTTGTTTTCATATAGATATGGATCGCAATGTTTGTATTTATTATTGTTCCTTGTGGACTTTTCATTTTGCTCCGATTTTTATACTATGTACGTATTTATTTATTTTTTGGTTCGTTTATTTGCGTATACATTTACATTTATGTGTATATACATGCATATCGATTTCCTGACGAATCACCCAAAACAAGAACCCATATGGATAAATCGAATTGCATCAACGCAGATATATGACCGGGTAAAGTTTCCTCTCGAGAGGACGAAGTCCATTTATATGCATGAAATAAACGCGTATATTCATGCGACGAGAATGTGTACAAACTGGTAGAGTAATAAATATTTGGTGGCGAAAAGACCAAACGTGGCCGACTGAAGTATCAAAAGTGTAACTTCACTAGTTCACTTTTCTCTTATTTCTTAAAATGCTTCTTGAAATCCCATTTTTTTCTTCCTCAATGTCAAGTCTGTTTCTCCATTTTTTTCCTGTCTTCCATTTCCATTTCTTCAATTTTAGTAGAACGAGGACTGTCACAGTAGTCTCGACTGGTGTAACACACATAGATAAGCTTCTCGCCAATGGCACACTCGCAAACCCTCTCTAGCATCCCCTTCGCTTCATCCCCAGCCCTTCGTCAGCTCGTTCTCGAGCAATTTTGCAGTTTGTTCTCGGCATCGAATTTTGCTACCTGTATCTTATCGTTCCCTTCATTCGTACTCACTATTTTTCTTCTCATCGCTACTGTCGCCCTAATTTCTTTTCTTTTTGTCTTCTTCAGTGGTTTTGAGTTTCTTCTTGTATTCTATCCAAAGCATTATCGAGGTTGAAATTTTTTTTTATCAGCCCTGGATTTCGCATTTGCCATCTCCATAAGGCACCAATGAGACCCTTGGGGCATACACTCGTTAGCGGGCGTCACCCTTCCTTCTTTTCATTCCCCTCTTCCCCACCCAGACCTTTTTGGTTATCCAATCACGAAGGAATAGACTTTGCACTTTTCCCTACCTCGTCCAAGCTCAATTATTCATCCAGACCCTTGCAAACTCGTTGGAGATTCGAGGATTCGTTGATTTCACATTATTGTTTCAGTCTCCGGATCCGATTGCTCTTCTTTGGCGTTTCTGAAGATCATTTAAGACGCGTATTAGCTACTTTTATGGCAATGCTCTACTTGTCTCGATGAGAGTACAAATTATTTCACCTTCTATAAAAGAGAACTTTTTTCTTTGTAGGTCACTACAACATTTTTTTTGTAGCCCCTTTTTAACGATCAATCCCTTCGAACAATTAATTCTTCTCTACACATATCAAATTCTCGAATCCTTTGTTCTTTCTATTTCCGCCTTCATCACGATTACACATCTCAGAGAAATATACAACAATTTAAGCCTGATAATGTTCTCACATTTCCTCCCAGTATTTTTTTCTTGCTATTACTGATTTATCAGTAGAAAGGTGCGAACTTTTTCGCTTTTCTTCCTTTGCCCTTCTCGAATTGCTCGCGAGGTTCCTGCGTGGCCCATTAGAACTGCGGTGAAAGTTGTTTCTCGAATAGGTCGAGAGTTAAAGTGCGAGAAAGGAAGAAAAATGGGGCGAGGATGTGCGAAGTGTTAACGTTAATTGCTCTTCGTCGAGTTACTTTTTCAAAGCTGCGAAAGAGAGAGGGAAAACCATTTCACAAAAGACGAGAGCTTTTTTCCTTTCAATTTCACGTCCATATCGAATTTCATGATTCCACGAAGTATCGAGGCAAAAATGTTCAGCTAATGGAACATGAGACCGAAGAAAAAAGGTTAACATTAAAACCTCTGACTTAAATTCAATTAAAAGAAGTTTCATATTTCTCCGATCAGTTATCATGGAGAAAGTAATGACTTTTAATTGCTCCAATCGGTCATTATTTCAATTGAGTTTACATTTATTATTGGATTTATTACCCACGTTAAATTAAATAATTGGATCATTCGCATTTAATCCATTCGTATTTAATCCGATATTATTACTTTGAATATTACTTTGAATAATCAAATAATAATTTACTAAAAAAAAATTGAAAACAGTAATATAAAATTCATAAAAGATGATAATTATTGACAGGTTAGTAAAGAACTTTACTCGTGTAAAAGAAATTAACTAATACAGCCCTAGCTCGTGTAACGCTCCCGTGAGTTTTAATTGCCTAGAGACAGGGAGAGGATGAGAGAAAGAAAGAGAGAGATAGCAAAGATCTTTACTCGGTGAGTAGAGTCGAGAGTTTTAGCCCACTTGCTGTGGGCTTTCGCCTCTTGGAACGCCTTCCAAGATGCCTCTTTGTCCCATGATATTATCCCTGATATCTTGGCTACCCTTTGGAAGTAGAAGGCGCATACAGCTACCGTGGAAACTTTTAATTGCTAGCATGGAAAACTGCCCTCGTTAGACAAACGTGTCAGTATAGTTGTGAGACGAGACTCTATTTTCGTTAAAAATTAGAAGGATAATTACGTCTTAAAATGTTAAAGATGTCGTATTAATTTTTTTCTCATCTCGTAATTATATTAACTACAAAAATAAATTACATATCATATGATGGCTAAAGCTTATAAATGAATTTCTACTTTCATTGAATATTAAATGAATCTTCGTCCTTATTTAATTTTTTTATGGGACATTAAAAATACATTCGAAATCATGCTGCAAATGTGAAAATTTCAATTATCATGAACATCGAAATTTTTCGTACAACGATCGACTAATTATTATTTATTGCAGTTCAATAGTAACTCGAGCCTTTAATTAAATATGAGCATAATCAACTAAATCAAAGCGAGGCGTGTGATGTATCATATGTCAGCATTGCAGGAAATAATAGCAGACGTCGCGTTCTCTTTAGGCTCGCGAAACATTGATGAAATTGAATTAATTTTCAGATGATTGAGTTGGTGCGATGTGTTATGAAGTTTAAAATTTTCATTTGAAAGCGCGCTACTCAATTGACATCCATTTATATTGCCGGAAAAAGGTGTAGAAGGAAAAAAAGGGGGTAGTTGCTGCATTGGAAAGGGTGGAAAATTCGGAGGGGATTTAAATGGTGGAAAAATTACAATGGAGTTAAAAGTTAAGGGAGGAATAGAGATAAAATAGGGCGCGTGAAAAGAGCACGTGGAAAAAAGAGGAATTGTATAAAGGGAATGAACGACAGGAGGAGAACGAGAGAGAGAGAGAGAGAGAGAGAGAGAGAGGCGGTTGCTCGAAGATTCATGGAATTTTTCATCACGCAATGTTATATATAGAAAGAACTCATGAATCAAGATATATCGCCCTGGTATATATGGTATTACCTACTTGGATCTATTACATATTTCCCTGGTGGTTGACCGGCGTCTTGGCAGAAAAGAGAAAGAGGAATACATACGGACGACCAGAAAAAAGAAGAGAGTAAAAGATATGAAAATATTACAAGCCAAAGATAGGGAGACCAAAAGTTAACGAATACAGCAAGAGCTTTTCCCCGCCTCTTCCCTCTCTGAGCTCTTCATCATATTCCTACTTTTTCCTGGACGCAATCTATTTGAAGCTTGGTGGTTGGTCACCGTCACAGAAACCGAAAGAATTTCCCCTCCTCTCCCGCGCCTCGCGCTTTAAAAACTGCTTCATTTTCTCTTTTTGTTCTACTCCGCGTTTCGTTTGGTCAGGTTTACATCTCTTGGCGATTGGTAACACCATTTTTTGAGCTTATGATTATTGAAAAATTGAGAATTTCTGAATTTTTGGACATTGTGTTTTTAGGCTTGTTGAAAAAAAGGGCAAGTAGCTTCGAAATTCAGTTTTGCTATTCTGCGAATAAAAATCCCGATATCGGCTCAAACGAAGGCCATTCTCTTTGTCTTAAAGTGGACTCTCCAGAAATCTTTTTATCCGAAAAAAATGCTTTAAAAAATTCGTATATTGAAAAATTAGTTCTTAATTTTGAATATGATTATTCGTATGAGATGATAACAAACAATTTTATGATAACTTCATATGAAATTGAAAAGCTTAATAGACCATCGTTTAGGTAGGATTTAACAAATGAAGACAGAAGAAGCTGCTCGACCTCGTTCGTTCGTATTCTATAACGTCTGTGGAAACGAAATAGGCACACAAACGTATATTTCCATGGTTTTTCTTCTTTGTGGGCTTTCCTAAAGTTCACCGTACCGTTTGCCCTTTTTTTCATTCAGTTCAAGGATAAAGAATGAAAAAAACCAAGAAAGGGAAAAAGGCTAGACGAAAGGCGAAAAAAAAAACAATAAAAAGATGCGTGGTGAAAAGGTTTTTGCGTTTGAGTGAAAGGACGATAGATTGAGGCTCGTGGGATGATTTCTTTCCTCCATTCCTTCTTTGTTTTTCTCTTCTTACTTTTTTTCCTCTTATTTTTTTATCCACAATCTCTCTCGCTTCACTTTTCCACTTTCACTCTTTCTTCCTATCCGGTTTCATGAAAAGAATTATTGCCCGAGCAATAAGAAAGGAGCTACAGACACGATGAAATCCGAAAGCGAATTCAAGCCAATTTTCTAACATCTATATATACCGTATTTGGTATAGATGTGCACAAGGTGTCCCAAAAGTCACATTAATCTGATAAAGTGAAGTTAGACTGCTTGATTATTAAGAGAAAAGTTCTTAGCCATTTTTACTCTTAAATCCACTGTTCCTGAGATATTAATTAATCAGTATTAGTCTATCACTTGCGTCTACGAGAGCTGGGTAAGCTTGTTTCCTTCAGCGCACCTGATTCCCCATCACTAACGAATGCATTTATCATCAATGTTTCTTCGAAGCAAAACATGACTAAAAACTTTTTTCTTCCGGATTCCACAGTCTATCTGCCCCGTAAATCTTGGACGTGATTTTCAGGACACTGTTTACTGCCAGAGTCTATTTTACGGACGAAGGGAAAAAATTTTGTCTCAAGACACCGTCCTTTCATCTTATTCACGCCGGCTCCTTTTCCCATTCCCACGGGATGCAATGAAATAACCATTCGACCAACTTTATCGGCCTCTCAGGACCTCCATTCCCTATATTCTGCATCCTTTTCTCTCTTTGTCGTTTCGCCGTTTGGGAGATCTTAACAGTCCAGAAAATTGCCTTCCGTCTCATGTACAAATGTTACCTTGACATCTCCTGAATTGTACTTATTTTTTTTTTTATAGGTTAAATTTCGAATTAGCAGATTAAAAAAAATTCAATCCTTTTTTTTTGTACGCATTTTTTTTTGCGGAACTAATAAATACAACGGCGGCTTCCGTTTCAGTAGAGTAACCAGAGATCCCTGTTTATCGAGGGGCACGTAGAATCTACTTGACCGTAAATTCAAAGGTATATGTGTGTAAAAAACGGTCAAACAGCCTGGACTATTTACCGCGAATCGATTCCAACCTGCGGCTGTACTTCAACAGTTCAATAGGATTTTTCGAGGATTAGAACAAACCGAAAAAGAGGGAGAAAACACATTTTTTTTGCCTGGAACTCTTTTTTCACAAAGCAATCAGAAACATTTCGTCCTTTTTCATAAATTTCCAAAAAAAATGAGTAACACAATTGTTTAAAAGCTTTTGTATCGATATTTATCGGATTTTTATATAACGGTAACTTGCACTGTCAACAACTCATCGACGGACGCAACATTTATTGTGAAAAATACAGTTCATAGGCTAGCTTTTTTGTTGTTTTTGAATCATTCTTGCATCATTTTATTTTTCGTATTAAAAAATCGAGATGGGGCGAAAGAGAGGGAGAAAAAAAAATTATTCCACGATGTATATGCTCCGCAAGATGGTGCATATTGTATTTGCCGGATGAGAGTACCGGCACGTGTGCATATTTTAGTAGGCGAATTACCATTGCCTATATAACTTTTCTCTCGCTCTTTTTTTCTTTCTTTCTCTCTCTCTCACTAGAAAGTTCTATGAAATTCCCACGGGGATGGTTCGCATATAACCCCTCTCGGATATCGTTTCATTTCCTTTCAAGCTGATGCAGAAATACTCCCTTTCCCACACTTTATTCTGGCGTACCAGCCACCCGTTGAATTTAGGATATCGAACTGTGATATTGTGTGTACACGATCGTGTTTTTGTTGCTTACGTATATAAAAAAGTGAAGGAGAAAGCGAAGAAGAACCGAAAAATTTCCGATAAAAATTAAACCTTCATTGAAAATATTCAATTAAACGATGTTAGGAATTTAATTTTTTGATAAATTCAAAATAATTTTGATTACTATTGTTCCTAACGACGGAAAATGCAATAAGATTTCAAACGCAATCACATAAAGAAGAATTAATCACCACGATTGGAATTTCATTTTTTTAATTAATGGAAAATAATTTACTGTACTATTATTCCTAACTACGAATAAAATACAACGAGAACTCGAATCACAAATAATAAAGATATCCCAGCTCTTAAAATGTCTCATATGAACGTCCAGAAGAAATTGTTATGGTGCGATAAACTGGTACCTACTTTTCGCATCCTAGAACGTTACTCGTAACTTTTTGCGATTGGCAATTATGAGGAACACGTAACGCCATCACGTTCGACTGGAAGAGGCTTCTCCAATTTCTTACGTGTATATATATATACACTTTTACAAGAAGCTGCCGAAACGAATCATCTTCGAACTCGGAATAATTCGCTCGCTAGAGCTGAAAAGGTCTTCCTTTTTTTCCCCTCGATTTCGTAAAGATTTTCATTTTCTTCTATCACGTTTTCTCGTTATACACTTCTTGCCCGAAAAGTCTAGAAAGACGTTCGAGGTATAAGAGAAGATTTTCCTTGCAAATACCATATATTTATACGTTTATGTATACAGGGTATCTGCAAAATTGCTTTGATGTAGCAGAAAATAATGATATTATAAAATTCTGGTGAAAAAAGTTGTGATATATATATTTTTTCTTATGCACCGTGTTAATTAATCAGTACTGGCTAATCGGCTATGACGTGAGAAGGGCATCGTGGTTCTTCTACCCGCTATTCTTCTTCATCATCGTGCTAGATTGGCCAGTACTGCTCAATGAATATCTAATCAGCAATGTATCGAAAAATAACCTTGCGAACTTCTAGTTATGAAATTTCGGAACTTACCTAACATTCTCTAAAGCTTGAGGGCTTCGCTTTGAGGACACGCTTTGGATAAAAAATCAAAACCTGTGCGGGTGATCGAACTCGATTTATCGTAAATTGGCACCCATACATCCGCAGACTGGATTCTGAAGTTCGATTTTCGGATAAAAACCGTTTGAATTTCCAGATCAACTCAACTCACGCTTAACTCATCTTCTGTCAGGTTTGCCTGCTCTCATTGGCCTCCAACTTGGGGATGTATAAAGACGCCAAGGTCGTAATCCACGTGGAAGAGCGTTTACCGTTCTCTCCTCTAACACTTGACTTCATTTTGTTCGATCTTCCCTGCTCACTCTCTCACTCCAACCTCGTCGATTTGAATTAACGTTAAATCTGGTCTCCCCCGGAAGTAAGCGCAGAAGCTCTACTGTACGCCGAGCCATGCATTGCCTGGAATCAATTTTCATTGAATCTTGTTTTCCTTTTTTTCTTTCTTTTCCAACTGTCACTTTCCCTCGACAGCACATGAAGAACAATTGCTTTCGGATACGACGAGGACAAAAAAATTAGGATGCAGATTTTCTATTTAATTTTATAGCAGTTGATTGTCAGTTTATATAATTACCAAATACATTTTTTAATCAATTTATTATTTTTTTTCACCTCGTTATTGTTTCTAATAATATGAAAATTAATGTCATTTTAATCTTGTTTAATTCAATGAATTATTGAATTTTGTTTTGCGACATCTAAATACTCCTGCAGACAATGGAAGTGAAATCTGCACACTCCTTTTTCTTTGCATTTGAGAATTTTGTGCTTCCGCTTTGAGAGCAAAATGATGAGAACAATATTGTAAAATATTCTGAGACTACTCAAGTCTATGCTTCAGAAAATGAGCGAAAACTGGGAAAGGGTCTTGCGAAAGTACAAAATATACAGAATGTAACGAAGATCACGACACAAAGGAAGAATTTAATTTGCTCTTCGACGAAGCTTCAAACTTTTGTTCATCCGAATATATTTCTCCTCTGTATTTAAGTAAGAACCCCTTTAGAACTGTGGATAATTTGTAAACGACCATTATGAACTTAATGTTCTTTACCGTTTTTTTGTTTCTATTGTCGTTGGAAAAATCTCCAAAGAATTATTACGAAAAATGTCTTTTGGTAACTGTGAAAGCGGAGTTTGTTCGAACGTGAATTGTAAAGTTGTTACAAAAAAAAATATATATATCATTTCCCTCTGAATCTTTCTCTTTCAATTTATATTTCCTATGTGTAGTTTCCATTGTTTTACGAATGGACGTGAATAACGTAAAATAACGCATCAAATTTAGAAACTCCTTTTGAAGTATTTTTATTTTCTGAAAAATAAAATTAATAATGGTACATCCCGGGATATTATTTGTCTGCGGAGTTTTTGTTTGTTAATTTCTTTTTGCGTAATTTGGACTTACCGTAGACGTAATTAGAATCAACGTTGCTCCTTTTGAATTTGAACGAGAATGCGCTCGTCTAGGATGCGGAGCGACGAGTGGGATTGATGGAAGATTTCGTATTTCAAAATCGGTTCTTATAATTATTGTTTTTATTTTGGCGATTAGCCAAGCCGCATGCGTGGATGAGGGAAGAATGGGCGTAGCGGGTTATAGAAACACTTTGTGGTTACTGTTATTACACTAAACATTATTTTATTTAAACCAAAGAATGAAGTTTTATACTGTTTATTCTTCTTGTATTCGTACGCAGGTTAACTATAGTGGGTTTCGGCCCTCATGTGGGTGCGTAATTGAATTTTAACCACGTTGAGGTTTTATTATAAAAATTTAAAGCGGTTTGGGATCTCAATTTAGAGATTTTCTTGAATATTTTTATTGCAGAGACCTCGACCGTCGTGGACAATGTCCCGGTTTAGATTGCCTACATTTTTACAAAAATAGTGCCTTGCACTTTTATGAAATATTTCGGTGCGCACGAAGTCCGCGATAAGTTGGTCTTTGCCCGTTCGGCAGGTATGCGACGTTCATCAGCTACCGTGAGATCTCCATCGTTAGCAAGTTTGCTGGCGAAAAAGTAGCAAACCGAGTTCCAGGACGTGACAATAACGAATACAATTTTATGCTTCAGTGATATTATTCGTGGTTGAGAAAGTCAATAATATAATTCAAATATATTTTTCGAATGGAAAAATCTCAATTCAACTGTCTATCCGCCAGTGCCTCGACATTTTCGAAATTTTACTTTCATTTTATTTCTCTTGTCATACACATTTTAATCTTGGGATTGTTTCTCTTCGATTATTTAAATGTAACGAGCATGAAATAATTTTTTTCATGTTCAGTTACTTGAAGGTAGAACGAATCAAATAATTCGGAAATGAATTTAATTTCCCAATCTAATAAAAAAAGTAACGTTTTTGACAGGAATCATTAAATATAGCAGTTATGAATAAAACAAGAATTTTTTAAAATCTTTTTTCAATTCGAAATGAAAATAAAATGGTTTAAATTTCATTAGAACTGGAATTATAGAAAGTCAACATTTAATTCAAATACTGTACGTTTATGGCAAAACTAATTGTTTAATTTACATTGTGAAACGAGTGTTGTTACGAAGCTCCTGGAATTTTGAATATTCCGCTGATTAATAGAGACGTTTATTTCGAAATTGAACATATGAAGGCGGAAGACCTTAATTTCGAGTGGACAAACAGTGCAAACAAGAATATATAGCGTCAAATTGAAGCTTATGTGCGTTTGATCAACCGTCGCATGTTTGACATTAATAGATTATCGTTGTTATGCGAAAATGGGGAAGATGGTGGAGATTAAAATTAGATTAGTTGGGAAATATTTGATATTGTAGGTGCATAACTTGATTGAAAATTTCAATAAATTTACATTTGCATTCCAAATAAATATGACGAAATTCCAATCTCCTTATATAGACTTGAGAGAAAAGTATATTGAATCAATATTGAGAGTGAAAAATGACAAATCATATGGAAATAAAATTGAGTACTACACTTGCGTACATAAAAGTATAAACCCAGAAGACGAACATGAGTTATAGTATTTTTATTATTTTCTAAAGGGCTCACAAAGTAAAATACATGACACAGAATTCGAAATTTATTTTATGTTTAGCAGCTTTTTTTTGCAAAAAAATATATTAAATATTAACCTTCATAAGGTCCTCAAAACTACTAACGTTAATGGTCTTCGGTCTTCAAATTTGACCCCATGCATTAAACGGGCATTTTCTCAGTCAAAATATTTACGAATGGAACGTAAAAATTTGTAGTAATTTTTCCGTGTATAGTAAACGCTTATCAATAAAAACTGTACGATTATTTAGTATATTAGCAGCTTTTTCTGGCAACTTCGTCTAGGCGGATTTCGGCTTTGCATACCATTGAAATGTAAACAATAATTTTCACGTGAAGAATGCGCTTTATGGAAAGTCCTTCGAAAAATAATTACGTCATAAATAATTTCCGGAAAATAACTTTCTAAAAGCACACACTCACACAAACACTCGTACACGCGCAAACTCACGCGCGGGAATTTTTTTTTTTTTTTTTTTTTAAGATATGGGGTCAAATATGCCCCCAAGACCTGAAGAGTAAAAAAATTTATACGAAAAGTTTTTACATTAATCTTCCAAATAGTCATACGAATACGTATGTACGGACAAATCACGAAAAGCCATAAAGTATGAAAGACATTATTTAATTATTTTGGAAAATATATAACTTTTTCTTGACAATTGAAGACCGTATGAAGGTTAAAAAAACTATATTGTCTGAATGAGAAAAAAAACATTATGAAATGATGAAATAAAATAAATTGTAAGGGAACACAATTGAACACGAAATGACCCATACATATATGTAGTGAAAGGACACCTCTCTTATATTTCTGTACGTCAGTATACAACGTCAAATAAAAATTCCTGTGGTACGTTGGCATTGTTCAGTGAACCATTCGGAAGGCGGTACGAGAAACGACTTAATGCGAAAAGTTGGAGAACGTGTATACACGCGACGGAAGTCAATATTCGTCGTTGTTTCGTTCTCACGAACCTGGGCGATGTGCATCTATATGCAACCAAGGGCATATCTCTTTTTCCAACCCCTTATTCTTGAGAAAAGCCCAAGAGCCCTCTTCCTTCAACCCTTTTACTTTTCCTCATTTCTTTTTCGTATATGGCATATTTCTCGTTGAAATATTACTCCTTCACGTCTATGGCTCGTCTTCTAGTCTTCCTTGTAATTGATATAAAAAAAGACTTACGAAAATTTGAATCTGATACTAAAAAAAGTGAATAAAATTTCAAAATACGATGTGCAATTTTGTACAGCTGATTTTTCTTAGCAGCTCCTTTTATCAGTACTGAAAGTCGATTATCCGGGCTTCGATAGATTGTCCTTCATTCGCGAGAAAATCGCTTACAGAGAATGGATGAGAGTAAGGAAGATTATTCATGACTGATGGAAATTCAGAATCGCGATATAACTTTTTTATCGCACGTAATCGAATATTTTCGATGCAGATGAGATTTATATGACGTTGAAAATTTTTTCCATGTTGAAAAAAGTGTCTGGCGGGATTAAACTCCCTTGTTTTCTTTTTGATTGGTAAAAAATTTCTCTATCGATTGGTAATTTTTACAGTAATTGAAAACTTTTAAGGCACTTTCTATCGAAAATCGATGTGTATAATTTAGAGAGATGCTTTGGCAAGTTGAGCTCCCACTGTGAATATATTTCCCGAAATATCTAAGCTTCCGAATAATTGGTTAAACAAAATTTCCCGTCACGGACGTAAACCCGCCTCGTAACGAAGTAATTCAGCCTCGTTCCATCTAGTTTATGAACTATTTTGTTACGGTATTCGCGATTTTCCGTTTTCCCATTAGAGAGTGCACTTCTTCCTCTGAAGAAGCGCGTATTTTCACCTTGTGATCGTAAAATCTAATATTTAAAATCGAATATTAAAATGAAATTTGGAGATTTATATCTCTAATGATACATTATTGTTTTTTAACTACCTAATTGAATGCGGAAACGAAAATTCAATAAAATTTGACAGAACTAGAGGAGAAGGTAAAAAAATAATTTAGGGGTGGTAAAATAGCGATGGGGTTGAAAACAACGATTTCTATTGAAATCACGATTTCATTCGATGGAAAAAGTCCTACACTGACATTATTTTTCACCAGGAAAAAAGCTTTTCCCCCATACATTTCTTCTCTCATTCTCCATTCACCCTCTTTTTTCTGTAAAAAGGAAAAATAATGTGGTAAAAAAGGTGTCTCCAGGGCAGTACATATATGGGATGGACTGGCTCTTTTCCTCGAGGCACAACGAATGGTATTGGAATTCCTCGAGAGAGCTTTGCCGTTCGCGTTTAGAGCGATTTTTTAAACTCTCTTTCGTCCTTTCCTTCACCCTCTACCCCTTCTCCGCCCCTTTTTCAAATGTATAATGAAATGGAAGAAACAAGAACAGAAAAAAGATATATGACCCAGGAATCGTGGTTTTCCGTGAATTTACCGAACTATTACCGCGTGAAAAAGAATCCTCGACAAACACGCGCTTTCCAACACACAATCTCACATATACATTTTATTCAATTTTGTTTTTCAAATCTATTTAAATACTTGAACGTGCGGTTCGTGGGAAATTGCTTCGCAGTCCGGACTTTTCCTACTAGCAATCGTAGAAACATTTCCTTTGTTCCCTATCCAATTTTGAAACTTGATGGTTCTCCTCTCTGTGGTTTTCTATCCTCCTGTATGCAGTTACACCCCAAGGCCCGCAGGAAAACTTCGTTTTTTCTACCTGCTTCTTTACATTTATTTACTTACAGAAAAAATAATCTTGATACGATTTTCTCCTTGGAGCTGTAAATATGTTGATGGTATTGTTTTAAAAGTATTTAAAGTAACTACCTGAATAAAATTGTGAGTAAAATAGATAAAAGTATTGATAAAAATTAAAATAGTCCACATAGTGTGTAAGCACTTTATAAATCGTTCAATTTTTTTAAAATATTTGTTTACTTCCTATACTATGCCTCTCTATGAAAATGTTTTGTTACATTTGATCAACAGAGAGATTTTGCTATCCATGTTACTCCATGATTTCACGTATCGAATTAATTACACATATTATGGATTCCTTGCTCTGGATATGTGTACATTTCAATTTATTTTCCACGACTGAAGCTGAGGGCAAAAAGCTTGGAACAGGGTATCGAGCGAGGGACGCTGAGGGTAAAAAGCTCGGAATAGGGTATCGAGCGATTTCGATGAAATCGTTTTTGCAGAATTGAATTTTGTGTTGCCATTGATAGCTGAGATGAGAGTCAATAGTCAATTGAACTACCGGTTCAGGATAACTATCATGGCGGCCTGTGAAAATTGTATTCGTCATTATATTTAAACAATTTTCTTAAAATCAACAAAATAAATGAAAAAAAAACAAATTTTTCAAAATCGACTGAAGATCTTGGATGCCCATTCATGTAGAATCGTAGAATTAGTTTTTTTAACGTGAAACCATTAACGAAGACTGGATAACCACGAATAAACGAATTTTATTTGAAGATTCTTAGGGAATAAGGGTAGAAACTTAAAAATTCAGTTCGATATAAATACATATGGAGAGAACGATAAAAAGATACAGATGCAGTAAAGAAAGATGATGCTTTGTAGATTATAAAATACGAAAGAGTAGTTTCATGTGAATTTTAATGAACCACCCTGCCTCGTCTTTTTTTTCAGGTTTGCAACAGCCTCTCGTGGGTGGTGAAAAAGAAGCTGAAAGGACAGACGACGGGGGTGTGGGGGAGATCGGGGGTGTTTTTGCAAGAGTGAGAATCGGGTCGCGTGGATCACTTCACGAAGTGGGAAACGGTGGCGGTGTTGAGAAGAGAATTCCGAGACAAGGGCGGCGGGGGTGGAGTTGCAACGACGGACCGGAAACGGAAATGGCCGCGAGGTGGCTTCTGCTGGCGCTCTTCGCCATCCACGCCACCGCTCTTCCTGATCTCATTAGGATAGGTGAGTATCTTTCACGTTCCCTCAACGAGAAAAAGAAAGAGGGATAGAGATAAAGAAAGAATAAGAATGGGGGCAAAAGCGATAAAAAATGGCATTGTGGGGAGGGGGAAGAGAGAAAACATCTTACAACTATATGCCATCATTTCAGACTCCATTGGACCGTCTTCATTTATTTCATTTTTTTACCCAACCTTCATCGTACTCCCCCTTGTTTCTTCATTCTCTCTCGATCTTTATTTACCAAGCGTTGGAAAAAAATGCAGATTCACCACATTGATATAATAATCCTCTTTTCCCTCACAATTAGAGTAACCGCTTTATTCTTTTATATTATATTACGCGAAACCACATAATAAAGCCTTTCTTAAGAGTCACCTTACTTTGAAATGATTGTTGGTTAATTGCGATCGATTGCCTGATCGAAAAAATACGACTAATCGCCAGACCTTACGCCAAAGATTGCAATTTTTTTATCACTTTCACATTTTTGAGCCCATACAATTAAATGTTACCGAGTTTGGGAATTTCATAATAATTACAAAGATACATAAATCAAAACTAAAAGACGCAGAAATATTTTTGGCAAATTTTTATAATAATTTAAAAACATTGATTTAAGTGGAAAATATCGTCTTGTGAAATCTAAGTTTTCTGGTAATCATTTTTATCATAGACATTTAAAATTGCTATTGAACGAATCCTATACGAATTGTCAGTAGGAAATAAGCCCGTGCAGAACAGATTGTTATTTACAATTAATAGATCATTTGAATTTGAGGATTATATTTGTTCCGAAATTTTTTATCTATTAACATGTGAAGCTTGGCATGAGTTAGCGCGCAATATTATTGAGATGAATGCTTAATTTCCTCTTGTCATCTCTGCCTCCTCTCTTGCTGTTATACTCTGCCCTTTGGTGACATTCACCTGTTTCATGGGAAATCCCATATTCCACTACGTATTATGTACCATAATACGACAACAATGGACTATGACATAATATGTTTCCCCTTAGCGAGCGTATTAATTAAGCTTTGCGTATTGCAAACAAATGGATAGTGTATTTTGTTTAAACATTGATTTTCATGAAAGATATGTAAGATACTGAATAATACATAATTATAAAAAGAACATCAACGAGTTTATTAATATGAAATTAGATATATGACACTTTTTTATGCTTTTTCTCTCACGACACCGGTTTGTAAACTAACTTTTTTTATATTATATATCGTAACCTAGCAACGCAACAAATTACGCGATGATACGAAAGCCATACTGATCATACTCTCACATACATACATATATTTTATTCTACAGATAATTGTATACAATGAACTGGTCAAAATTTGGCAAAACGTGGCTAACGACAAACGACAAAATTTTTTCTATTTTCTATTTTTTCTATTTTTATAAGTTTTTCTATTTTTATTTCGTAATTTCACCATTTTTTTCCAATACTATTTCCTTTCAATATACAGACACATCATGATTTTTCAATATTATTTTTTGAGACATCGCTAAAAAAAGATAAAGAGTCGTCACTCTCGTCACAGTGATCACTAGTAGAAATGCCCGAGGGTGTGAACGTCGATGAAAATAAATTAATAAAAATGATGAAATGTTGTTGGAATTTTCGATGATAATTGAATGGCTGTGGTAGTGATGAAATAGCTGATGTCACAGAACGAATGAACTGGATGAAGGAGTTTCCAATTCAGAGATTGCCTTACGAGTTTTGTATTTTCATGTACACGTTTTTTTTCTCACGGACCAAAAATGTTAGTACAATTTGTAGGGGAGAGGCCTTTATACATTTTTCTGCTGACGCTGAGTCGTAGACGTTGGTGAAAGGAGCCAGAACTTCACCGAGGAATGGAAAAAGCTCGACCACGCTTTATGGTCGTTTTCCACCATACGATCTCATGCTCTCACGTCATTGCCCAAGTGCTCGTTATATTCAACTTGCTCTACCACTCTGGCGTATAACTTTTCTTAAAACATCCTGTGACACGTCATGTCAGAACGTGAAAAAGAACAAAAAATTTTACGAACGGGGTGGCAATTATTAACGCGAAAAGGAAACTCTCTCTCTTCGCTCTCCTTTCGTTTTTATGTTCAAGAGGCTATAAGAAATTCACATCAATGTTTGCCTTGTGGAAGAAGAAATAACTGTAGAAATGAAAAATGACGGCAGGGTTAGTAAAAAAATCTCCCCAAGAACCATAACAACAATAATTATAAAATAATAACGAATATCGAGCTTTCGTTCTCCATATTTCACCCTTTTTTTCGGATGTACATTTCGCACGTCGCAAAATAATTTTCAGTTTCCACGTATACATGAATATTCAGTATAATTCGATGGTGTGACGGATAGGATTTATAGGAGTAGAAGCTGCCGAAAGGATTTCCCGCACTAATTCAATCGCGAATAATTTTCGTGTCGTGAATATGAAAAAGAAAAATCAGATCTACTTGCTTTTTTTCGTTTCATTCGTTCATGAAGAGAAGAATAAAGTGAATACGAGGCGGGGCGGGGGGGGGGGGGGGGGTAGCATAGAGAATGGAAATGGAGGGAGGTTCGTGTACTCGTAAATTTCTATGGTCGAATCGGTAAAAGCGGAAGGGCCACAGTTTCTTGACTGTAATTGGCAGATAACGGTACGGGATGTGCTAGTACACTGCTTCGAGATGCATAAATCCCTCAGTGACCTCGATTATAATTCGTAGGTGGGAGGATATGGCAATGGAAATGGCGTTTAATCATATATTTGTATATGTATATAAAATATATATTCGTGTATGCACGCACGTATATATATCCCCCCCCCCCCTCTCTCTCTCGTTCTTTTACACGACTATGATGAATATCGGCTGAAACTCGATTTACGAGGTAAATTTTCCCATCTGGCCATTTACCAGGCGCGTGTGACCTGAACCGTTTGGAAACTGCTCGATCCTCCGAACCGGAAGAGCCAGAATTTCAACTACCATTTTCCTCTAATAAAGGATGGAATGACCTACGATTTACCTGGTTGATTCTCGTTACCTTGTAACTCCACCATCCTATCTCACTGATTCTGTTTGCCTTCGACTATCTTCCATCGACACGGTTTTACTCGAAATTGTCTATATCCAGCACTCTATATCCGCAATGTACAAAATTAACTACGTATGCTTCATGTCGATTAGTATTTCGTAGCCATATCTCGTTGAAATGGACTCCTCCAAAAGGAGAAATAAAAATCTCGAGATTTAAACATTGATCAAAAATACTACCAGACCTCATAATAAATTAGGGAAACATTTGTGGTTCTATAAATATACTTTTTTGGCTAAATGACTATGAAGCTTTTCACTTTTATGCTTGGTATGCAGCGACCCCTGGTTATCAACGTTTGAGACTGTTCTTCCTTCGACAAATGTGCTTGCATCCTGAAGAGCGTGCGAGGCCGAAGGGCATTTGCCAGTGCCATTTGAAACAGCTCAGACGACTCAGGGCTGTATAACCTTGTGCGAAAGTCTGTGTTTTCTATCCTCGGGACAACATGCTCCTCGTGAGGTTAAAGTTTACGATATGTATACATATACATGCATCACTCCTTTATATAGGTACGAGAGAAAGAAGAAGTAGAGAAAAGGAATGACTGAAGAAGGGAGATAGCCGCACTACTAAGAGACCAGAATGCAAATGTTCCAAGGACGATTTATCCTGGTGGAAAGATGGCGTGCTGCATGTACGTGTCGACGACAGGTACCGGGTAAACCGCACGTAGATACATACGCAGTGCGATAAAGAAAGACCCAGAGAGGAACAGAGAGAAAGAGAGAGAGAGAGAGAGAGAGAGAGAGAGAGAGAGAGAGAGAGAGAGAGAGAGAGAGAGAGAGAGAGAGAGAGAGAGAGAGAGAGAGAGGAAGAAGGAGAGAGAGACAGAAAAGGCGACAACCCCTTGGGCTAGACTTTCTGAGTCTCACCTCGTTCTCCTCGCAAACCCGTTACGAAAAGACTATTGAATCAACACACACACCGCGTGAACACGGTCCGTAGCCTACTGTGTGGCTTTCCAGAGGACTTATCTACATTCAACCTTCGGCTGCTGCTTCTACCTTGTCTTTGTGCTTCACTCGTGTATTTATTTAAATATAAACGTATGTACTTACCCTTATTTCCTACCTGGCTCCTTGCCATACTTTAGTTAATCCATAACATTATGTTTACGATGAGTATTACTATCGTTGTCGTCATACAATTAATTAATGCTGAAAGCATTCATCCTGTTGACTTTCTAGTTTAATAGAGAAACGAAGAGAGAGAGAGAGAGAGAGAGAGAGAGAGAGAGAGAGAGAGAGAGAGAGGCGAGAGGGAGAGAGAGAGAAAGCGAGTGAGAGAGAGAAATGAATAAATAAACAAACGTGTTGACTTGGATGGGCATCTCAGACCATTGGAGTCATTGTAAATTCTAGCTGTATTATCAGATTTAAACTTCATTTGTAACAAATTGCATATAGAGAAAAGTTTCAGTTTGTTATATTTTGGATATGTCAGTTAAAATGTATACATATGATAAATAATAACCTTTAACGGGAGAAACCAGTTTAGGAGGCCGAAATTTTGGTGTTTTTCGTGAATTTTTTTAACAAGGAAGGAATAATCAGAATTTATTTAAACTTGGTGGATATTTTATTCATGTTTTGAAGTACACTTTGTAATTTTTTCAAGTCATTTCCACCGGAAATAATGGAGTTAGAAACTGCTGCCCATGGACGATCGCCATCCGAGTTTTTTGCTGGTGGGCATTCCTGAAGTCACAATTTTTATCTGTAATCATTACAATTGTCTTTTTTCGTTAACAACATATTTCCTAAGAGTATGAACCTAATTGTGATCAAAAAAGTTGAAAATTGCATATTTTTGAGGTGTTTGAACACAATGTCATGTTTTTATACCATGTTTTTTCACCTTTTTTGAATTAAAAAAAATATTTTTAATAATAATATCATCCCAGAGTTAGGTTCATATAAATTATAATTGAATAAAGAATATTCACACAAATTTTCAGAACGATTGGTCAATAATTTTTTGAGCCAGAATGCCCACCAGTTGAAAATAAGTCGTCCATGGACAGCAGCTTCTAACTCCGCTATTTCCGGCGGAAATGACTTGAAAAAATTACAAAGTGTACTTCAGAACATGAATAAAATATCCTCCAAGTTTAAACAAATTCCGATTAACCTTTCCCTGTTAAAAAAAATTTACGAAAAACACCAAAATTTCGACCTCCTAAACTGGTTTCTCCCGTTAAAGCCCTATAAATAAAAATCTCTTGGAAGTGCCAACACTTCATAGTTTTTAAGTGATAAAATTAGAATGTATATTTAGACAGTATAAACTTTTGATTTTCCAGGCGGGCTCTTTCATCCTGCTGATGACAAACAGGCGGTGGCTTTTCGGTACGCAGTGGAAAAGATCAACGCCAACAGAGACATATTGCCCAGGTCCAGGCTCAGTGCCCAGATCGAACAAATATCACCTCAGGATAGTTTTCACGCTTCGAAACGTGGTGAGTACTCTTATACTTCGTTTTAATAATTAATCGATTGTTTATCAACATGTACAAATTTGTCGAACACAATGAATTTGAGCAGTCATGGAGATTACTAAACTGAACCATTGATCATTTCCATTCTCACCCCTTTATCTTCCTCATTATAATACGACCAATATTAGCGAATATTTTGTGTTTACGCTTTATAGCCTCGTTAAAACGTTGATATTATTAACCGATAGTGGGAATTTTCGATCAGATGAAATTCTCGAGGCTGGCTAAAACTACCCCTTTCAACCCTTACCCCCTTGCTCATAATTTCCACCCGATCTTTCATTTTTTAAATATTTTCTCGCGTTGAAAAACTCGGTTAATTTGAAAATTGGAAACACTGCGATCGAAACAGATTTTTGCAATATAATGTACATTTTTGGCTGACAAATTTTTGATCATGAGATTATATTGAGAGGGTAATTGACTTTAATTAATTACTGGACGAATTTCATATACGAAACAGTCGCTGAAGAAATATCACCAAAAAGTGTTCGTTCGAGACTTAATGGGTTTAATGAAAGACATTTCAAAAAAATATTTAAAGGGAAGCTTTATCATTCCCGAGCTCGAAGATATCCGAGCACTTTCAGCCTCGATCTTTGCAATGCATACGAGAATAAATTTTTTTGCTACTCTCTCCTTTATTTCTTCCATCTTGTTTTATCTTCAATCTCCAGGTTTTTATTATTTAATCGTCCAATTCTGCTCTTAACTCAAGTTCGTATTTATCAAAGGATATACACGAGCGGGTACGAAGGAATTATTTAATCCAGACTTCCTGTGAACAAGAAGTCTACTCAACGGTGAACACGAAAGATACAGTGATTTTTTTCAATTTAAATCCGTAACCCCTGGGATGTTAGGTTAGTTGGGGGTTGAAATACGTAAAGCGTGAAAATGTTTCGACTAGACTAGTAAAATGACGTGGATGTTGCCGGACAAATAAATATTTGCTTCGTAATCTACATAACACTTTTCTATCTATTTTTTATTTTTTTGTTTTTATTTATTTATTATTTATTCCAGTTTTGCCTAATGGTGGATCGAAAATATGTCAACAGTAAATAAGTCGAGAAGCTGAGAGAGTTTTACATTTCGGCAGCTGACCCATTGTCACGGGGGACGGTATATAGCGGCGTTAAAATATAATATAATGGGGAAAGTTAATATCACGAGTTCGGAACGAGAGGAGGAGGACGGAAGGATAGGAGACGGGCAAATTATTGGTCGACGAACCGCGTGACCTCTCGCTTCGAGAGTAAAATCTGGCGAGTTTCCAGCCATACCGGGAATAAGTGTGCTATGATCTCGTTTCTGCTGGACGATTTTATTTAATACAAAGTGTCCGTAAAGTTGCGTTCTATTATTTACAGGGTATTAGATAAATTGTGAAATTCTATAAAGTCCTAAGCCCTTGTTTCTCTCTTGTTTCGTTACTGTATTATTTCGTTTATCTCAACATAAACAATTTATCGTGGTGAAGAGAACGAAGAGGATGGAGAGCGCTTTATCAACTTTTAGTTGTCTTCCAGCATCGGGTTATTAGTACTTGACCATTCACATTTCGGCAAGTGAGCTTAAGAGAAAATAATCATAAAATATTTATCTCTTGAGAATTTTTCGATCTCTATCAATTCAATTAAAGATTGACGTAATTTTTGGAATACGCTGTATGCGAAACGATGTACATATCATTTTCGCTTATATGCACACACATACATCAATGAAATCGTTTGATGGTCGCGACAAGAGACGATGAAATACCACTTTTGAAATATCGTTGAACCGAAATATTGGACCGTTAAGTTTTGTCGAAGTACCCGATCACGTGCTTCTCGGATAGTTCTTCTTCTTCTCCTTATTTGTATGGTTTTATATAACCAAAGCTATGCCAAAGTTGCGTGATAAATTTGTCTACCGCGGAACAGAAGTGTAGTTTTGATGAAATGCAATCGTTTTCCGCAATTTCACCCTCATACACGGTTACCCCGAAAATAATGACTGTGCGAGAAAAAAAAGAAGGGGATGGCTCGAGAATGAATGAGACTCGATGCGGAAATCGATTTTCCAGACTATAAACAGAATTAACAAAAAAGTACACCAGATCCTGAACAAATAGAATTTAAAATCTATGAAATTTGGTACCAAACAGCGTATAAGGCCATTTTTGTCGTCACACTGGCACAGCATCCCTGACGCCATCTTTTATTTGCCTCGCAGGGGAAAGAAATATTTGCCACGAATGTTTGCAAACCTGCTGGTAATGAAAATTGACGATAATTCGTATTATTTTTTATTTCACCCTCAAGTGAGTCCAAGCTAGGGAGGAGGGCCCTTTCATTTATTGTTGGCTCGAACACGGCCAGTTGCTTCCGCGCCAGACACACAAACCGACACGCGCTATAAACAGGAAGAAGAAAAAGGAAAGAGGGAGAAAAAAGACAAAAAGAAGCACAAGTGCAACTTGGCTCGAGGGATTGGTAGTTTTGCTGCACTTTTATGGGGGAAAATTCTTGCGGGTATATAAAAGATTCGACTTTTTATCCTTGTGATTTCGTGCAATGCCGCATTCAGAAAATTTTCCTGTGACCTTTTGTTTACCCCGTGTTTCGAATGTGGAGATATAAAATTTGTCAAATTGGGAATCAAAATGGCCGTGGAATCACTTTCTTCCGGGTGATTTAACCCGAGGTATCATAAATTTGATTGTCATCACCGGACCCGATTCATCATTAAACATGGAGTCTTTTATTTTAGTGATTATTTCACTCGACGACAAAAGTATTATGAGAACGGTATTTCCGACATTTCAAATGGATAACCTCCCATTTTACGTACGATCCAAAGTTTGGAATTGTTTTTTTTTCTTCTTTCCATGTCCACACTCTGTTCCATGTTTATGGTCGCTGCGGACCTCTTGCCGTGTTTATTTATACAAACTTTATTTAATTTTCCATCGAAGCTGCACCCTTATTTCCTGCAAAGGAGAATGGTTCTATCGAGTGAGAGGAAGGGGAAGTAATGCAAAACTTCGGCTAAACTGCTGGTTATGTTGCACCGGCTGGAACGAGACTCTGGAACTAAACTCTACTGCACTCGGTTCTCTCTCTCTCTCTCTCTCTCTCTCTCTCTCTCTCTCTCTCTCTCTCTATCTATCTATCTCTCATTCTCTCTTTTCCTCTAATTCTCAATCCCAGAATTCATTCTGCGAGTTCTCGTAGCAGCGACACAAAAGTTCATACAGTATTCTCTTGGTTTCTCTCGCCAATATATATACACATACATATGTATATTTATATACCGTTAATATTATTTCGTGTTACGAGTTTCCAATTCCTGGAAATATACGATGATGCAAAATGATGAAGGAACAATTTCTGCTTCGTTGTATTTAGCAACAAATTCTAGGAAATTCTGCCGATAATAATCAGCTTTAATATTTTCTAATTAGATACCATGAATGAATTTTAGTTCGTAGTTTGTTTGACTAGGAATTTCATTTTAAAATAATCTTGTGCAACAATAATAGTTTTGAATTTATTAATTTTCTAACGCTTATAGCTGGATATTGTTGCTTTTAATTCCTTTTAAATGATAATTTATTCTTTTTTCTTTGTATCATCATGCAAAATGAGTTTCTAGATTCGGGTTGTGCGAAGCATTTAGCTAAAGACTCAGTCGAGCTTGAGACTCAAAAGATACAATACAATTATATGTGGAAACAGGAAGACTCGGATTGTAATTTACATTCGTCTGAGATAACATGTCTTTACCACGAATCCAACCTGAATTCAATTGAGTATTACAAACTTGTTGTTAATTAATACATAATAATAATTCTGTAGCGCAATAATTCTAATAACGTCAATAGCGGGGTATTGTTTTGATATCATATTTAAAGTGAACCTTATTTTATAATACAACTGAACAGTAACGAGTTCTGTGCTTTTGTTTGGATTATTGAATCAACGGAAATCGTGCTAATTAAATCATGGTCCTTTGATTCACGACTCAGGGCTCAACAATCGAATCACTTGCAATTCCGTATCAAATACACGTAACTATGTCATTATCTAATTGGCGATAAACTAGTCTCATTAAGAGAAGTTTCGATTTAATAAACAAAGTTAAATGATATATAGTAATAAGCGAACGTGAAATCGCGAAAATTGATTATTGGTTGTTGAAACGAAGTAAGATCGTAATTAATTTAGAGCTTGCAAAAAAATTCATGTTGAACTGCGCTATCGATTTTTTCTTTAAACATGCTTTTTATTTTTATTAGTGAATATTACGGATTCCAGAATTCTGAATAGTTTCATCGGAAAATGCACGTGGAGTCGAGAAAAAAGCCAACGGAATTCATGTACCAAGTTTGGCAACGAGTAGCTGGATATTTTAGAATAAACAATTACAGAGAATCACGCGATTCGTTTTAAATATGGAAATGTTTACTCTTGTGTTGAAATTAAATTATTAGGTGTTTAGAAGAAGGGAGAAAACGTAATGGAAACTCCATTTGAATTTATGATACGATTCCCAATGCCTTCTGGGCAACTAACCAAAACAAAGTCTGGGCGTAACGAGCAGGAGAGAGCAAAAGGGCGATGTTTTCAGTCCAACAAAAGGGTAGAATTAACATTTCCAAGTTAAACAGTCGGTTCAGGGGTTTGAGTCCTCGGAGGAACGTGACTCTCCATCCTGAATATATAGTCAAGGTAGGAAGTAGATCTTCTTTCACCCCTTCAACTCTACCTAAGCTTAAACCCACGTCAAAATCCAGGAGCAGAGGTTAGCCAAGGGGCAAAACGAGTTTTGGTTGGATCGTGGTTTCCCCGGTAGCGCCGTATGCTTCTAACTGGATCTAACTGGATCTTAAGTAATTTTCCGACTGTACACCGAGAATGCTGCTCCTGATATTTTGTGTCAGTCAAATCCCCTATTTTTTTCTACAACAGGGTTAAGAGTGAAAAGAAGAAGAAGTGAGGTAGGGACATTTTTTTTGTCAATATATCCGTTTTATTTTTGTCCGATACAAAAACAATAATCCCAATTTTCCTGATTAATCACATGATTGCACTCGATTAGAATCCTACGAATTGAGAATTTGTCAGAAAATCAGGGGAGTTTCATTAGTAAACAGTTTTTATGATTCCTCTAATTCGATTCTAATGTCGCGCGAGATAAAAAAGGAATAAAAATAAAGAGACTGACTCTCGAATTTTAGTTTTTGCTTTATTTACTTGACCTTGTTAACGAGGCTTCACTCGCAAATATTTTTTCATTGCGGTATTATTGATATTTTTTTTCCGTTAACTATCTTTAACGTGCTCGCTTCTGATAATTTTTGTTACCTCGTTGGTTTATTTATATAGGGGAGACCGGGACAAAACGGGATACACGGGGCAAAACGGGATACTCGAAAATTCGTCAAAAATTTTTTTTCCTAATTTCTTATTTTTTATATTATCTCAAAATTACAAAACATCATTTTTCTCAAGACTTCTCCATTTTTTATATTATCTTGAAAACTAAAAAAAATTTTTTGATTTTCAAAAAAATCTTTTTCTCCCCAAATTTCTTCACTTTTTGTATTATGCTGTTACGTTCTGAAGGGACCATGTAACTTGGGGAATTGGATAAATAAGTGAATAAATAAATAAATAAATAAGTAAATAAATAAAAATAGATAAATAAATAATAGAATGACCAAATGAATAAATAAAACTGGTAATTTCGCTGCCCAGGTGTTGGGTACAACTAAATATAAAATAAATAATCCAAATATAACAAAATTCAAAGAATAATAATTCAGAAAAGAAAATAAGAAAGGTAGCGTGGAAGATTAGGCTTCGAGGAGGGGTGACTGTGCGGTCCCGTACGGGCCCTGGTATTCTCTAAGAACAGTGGGAATGCGATTGGTTGGTCAATAATTGTATTAACGAGACAGAGTCGAGGAATTACAATTATCTGTTTATTAATGTGAGATAAAGTTTGAACCAAATAGAGAAATTATAATTTAGAAATAAGAACTTACAATGTTTCGATTACAGCCCAACCGCATACGACGCGGGGACAATCACCCCCGCGGTATCACTCCTGCACACAACGCTCTTCACACTCGTTTATTTCTTGCCACGTGAACGCTTACACTTGTGCGCGTGGACGTAAGATGATCGTTCGCCGAACGATGTTCGATTGAATATAACAGAATATTTAATGTTGAAATATATTGACGATTAAGGATTAAAATAAGAATTAATTGAGTTAAACGTCCTTGTCACGAAGTGGTACACCACGGACAATGCGCGATTTGGTTATCGAATTAAAGGCTTATGTCTCTGTGCGGGTCCGCCTGGTAATGGGCCGGGTCTTATTACACCGCTGTGAGGATGGCTTTAATACGGAGTTTATCTTCAACCCCAGAAACGAACCGTAGCTAAGTTGGAACTGATGAGCCGCACCCACTGCAAGAACGACGAGAGTTCGAAGAGCTATCGTCCCGGTGGTGTTTTTTGCTTGCTCGGTGTTTTTGGGACAGTCCTGGAGTCTTTCCATCGTCGAATTCCTCGGGTCGCGCGATGAGCGATTAGCGAAATTTGACACGATACATCCGGCTCGCGACGACGATCGCACGGCCGTCCAGGGATTTTTCTATCGTCGAATTCCTTGGATCGCGCGATTCGTGATTAGCGGAATTCGACAGGGTACATCCAGCTCGCGACGGCGATCGTTCAGGCCAAGCAGAGACTAGTCTCGTGACAAGGGCATTTATACAAAATTAACGAATAAGCTAAATGAATTAAAATACTCCCGAGAAATATATAATTGTATTTCGCGCCTCTTCCTTCAGATCATTCTATAGTACCTTCATCTTAATGCTAAATTTACCACATCTTTAAAGACAAAAACCGGAGATTTTTCTCTCCACCCACCTTCAGGTATCTCTTCCCGTCCCGTGATGCTCATTCTTCTTTTTTGTGTCAAAGAAGAGCCACACCATATTTTCGTAATAAAATTTTTCAAGATGGTTAATCACCACAGAAGAGAGGACAGAGAGGATATTTTGGAAAAAAGGACACAGAAATTAGAAAGCTTGTTAGAAAAGAAGTGGAGAAAGAAACATAAGAAACGTCGGAATTATAAGTTAAAGAAAGTTCATTACATTAGCGCTTTTCAGAGGACCATGTTGATCAATGGATCAGGTTCCATTTCTACGATAGTGAGAAAATTTAATGATCAAATCCCTCATATAGACTCTAACCTATATGAGGTGGGCTCTTTGAATCTCATGATCGAAACGAGACCCTTGGTGAGGCTCTAACCTCCCAAGTCGTAGCAGCTTACTAACGAGTGGTCAGTACATATATACTAACGTTAATCGTCGCATCATGGATCAACGATGGTTAAGTTTTAGCGTATAAATTTAATACGTAGGTCATCGTCACCGATCGTCATCTGTTGAGAGTCGATCTTCGTATGAAAGAGAATGTTCTCACAGTCGAAGAGGCAGATCGTTTCCTTCAATAGAAGAGGAGGGTTCAATATTGGAAGATGGTTCGACTCAAAAGGATTTTCTGGTGAAACACAATAAAGAGGATGGCTCGGAAAATGATGGGGTTGTATTGCTCATGGACAAAGGTCATAATACAGAAAAATTAAATACGAAGAAAAGATGAAAAGAATGGGAAATTCTCGAAGTCATGGGAAAAAGACTGGTAGAGGATCGTACTTTTGCGGATTCCATCTCAAAGGAGATGGTTATTCACTGGGAGGAGCTATTAAAACAAGGACTACCGGCTGAAGAGGCTTCAGATTTAATAAAGAAATATCCAGTTCCAATTAACGCCACAATCATCAACGCTCCGAAAATAAATCCAGAAGTTAAGGGGACCGTATGGTCTAGAAATTTGAAAAAATCGATTTTTTTTTTTTCGATATGTCGAAAGTATAGTATCTCAAGAATATACTGTGAAATTTTCATGCGGAAATTCTCAATATTACAGCTTCTACAGCCCATAACGCAGGTAGAGAGCGGTCCGCGACACGAAAACGTTCAAAGCCTTATTGGACACAAAGCCTTACGGGGATGATTTTTTAGTTTGCAAAAAAGAATGTGTTTTGCATGTTAAAAAACGTTTGTACAAACGTGCTGTTGATGCGAAAAAAAAACATGCACAAATAAAGAAAGCAACAAAGAAATTGACAGAAAAAGAAGAGGGAAAAAAGACACAGCGGAAATCGATAAATAAAACACCGAAGCGTCAACAATTGACGAATAAATTATTGCAAGAGCTGTCAACTTATTACGGTCTAGCAATTAGACGTAATTCAGATTCGACTGAAGGGATGAGAAGTGAAATATGGGCAGCATATTATCACAAAATTTCAACAGATGAAAATCCGCAACACTCGTACTGTCCTCCAGGTTCCGAATCGTGGTGCAAGTGGCGTCAAAGTGAGGCTGCAGGTACTTTAGACACCTACGAGCACCCACCTGCTCTGTGCGATGAAGCACAAGAGATATTAAAACCAATTTATGAAGAATTGACAGCAGAGACTTTATTGGAAAGGTGTATTGGCAGTAATACGCAGAACAATAACGAAAGTTTCAATGCTTGCGTGTGGCACCTTGCGCCGAAACATCTGTTTGCCGGAAAAAAAATCATTGATATTGCCACTCACATTTCCGCTTGCATATTCAATGAAGGATTTGCATCCCTATTGAAAATAATGGAGACCATGGGCATAACAATCGGGCCACAAGCGGAGCAACTAGCGCAAAACCGAGACGAGCTGCGAGTATCGAGCGCCAACCGTAGGAGCACGGACAACTCCAAAGAGGCTCGGACAGCTCGAAGAAATGAAAGGAGTGAGGAAATCTTGAATTATGAACGTTCCGAAGGAATCCTATATGGTGCCGGAATCGCGGATTAACTGTAAGTATTCAAAATTTGCTCAATTTTTGAAAATATCTGTACCTCAAACTTTAAACTCATTTATCTCGAAACGACTTTTTTCGGCACTGCGCAGGTGAAAACAAAAAAACTATTCAACCGAATCACTTGAAATTTGGATATGTTGTTCACAACATGTATGGCTATCGTCGGAACTACAATCATAATTTTATTTAAATAATTTCTTATTGTTTATACTAAAAAACTAGTGAAAAAAAAACCCGATTTTACGAATTTTTTTTCAAAAGCGCGCCATTTTGTCAATTTTTAATTTTTTTGATTTGTTCTAGTCCCGACCATAACTGCACTCTTTCTGATTAAGAATCTTCTTGAATTTTGTGTTTCAGATGAGTAGAAGTCTCGGATCGATCTTCACCGTCCGGGTCGGATTTTTCGAGAGGGTCGTCTTCAATGCCAATTATATGATAATAAACACTGTTTTTAAAATAAAAAAAAAAATTTTTTGTATACTTAATAAAGGTAGTAATAAACCCGAAAAGTTAAAACATCGATTTTTAAATTTTTTAAGGCAAAAAAAAATCGTGAAAATAGGTGAAATTTTCGTGCTCTAGACCATACGGTCCCCTTAAAGTTTCACTATCAGAAACCGTCTTAAACAGAGACGAGAGAATTTTGGCAAAACAAACAAGGATCGCGACATGTTTGTCAGCTGTCGGGAAAAGTTTCCAAGATATTTTAAGTGAAAAATATGAAAAACAATCTTTTGGGAATTCTCAGCGACATTGGCAGACTTCTCGTCGATTTGCAACGAAATGAGTCGATCATACGGAAAAATTTGATTCTAGCAAATCTTAACCCATTAACGCCGAAGAATCGTGTTTTTTTTTCTCATTTTCAAGCTAGATTCTTATCATCGAAAAAAAATCATTTGCAAATAAAAAATATGTTCCCTTGTACTTTCGAGTGTCCCCTTTCCGAATCCGGAGTCAAAATTGAGTTTTGTCCATTAGAAAAAAAATATGGCCGTTTTTAAACAAAAAAAACCGAAAAAATCGAAGACATTTTTTTTTCAATATTTTTTTTCTCATTGAAGACGCGCGAGGACCCCCCCTTTTTCTTCAACCATGAGTGCACAAAATAGTTGTAGTTTAAGAATATATTTTTTTAATTTGTCGACATTGACATTTTCACCCCCAAAATGGCGCTTTTCATCCCTTCAGCAGGAAGACAATTTTCACTCTCGGTGCCCGACAAAAAAAATATTCAAATCTTAACGAAAATTGGTATCCCGGGGTTTTCAAGGTCGCTGATTACGATTCCGCCCTCAAAATTCGAAAATTCAGAATGGCGGATCCAATATGGCGGACCCAAATTCAAAAACTTACTTGAATCGGATGAAATGTGGCACTCGGGGGTTTTCGAGGTCGCTGATTACAAATCTGCCCTCAAAATTCGAAAATTCAAAATGGCGGATCCAATATGGCGGACCCGAATTCAAAAACTTACTTGAATCGGATGAAATGTGGCACTCGGGGGTTTTCGAGGTCGCTGATTACAAATCTGCCCTCAAAATTCGAAAATTCAAAATGGCGGATCCAATATGGCGGACCTAAATTCAAAAACTGTATGAATCGGATGAAATGTGGCACTCGGGGGTTTTCGAGGTCCTTGATAACGAATCTGGCATCATCATTTCAAAATTCAAAATGGCGGATGCAATATGGCGGACACCTTCCCGTTAACACCCAGTTATTATCTAACGTTTATTGAAGAATTGACAACTTTATATATTGTCAAATTGACAAATTTATAGAAATTCATCACTCCGCATTACTCAACGGATAAACTTATAATTACTTATTCTACTTAAGAGTATTACCCAGAGAATTACTTAAGAGCATTACCCAGAGAAAACGACATGGACGTGGTAGAAATCCTTTCTCCTTTGGGGTGCTTGATTTGAGTGGGTCCCCTTGCCTCTCACTTTTTGGGGTGCTTGATTCGAGTGAGTCCCCTTGCCTCTCACTTTTTAGGGTGCTTGATTCGAGTGAGTCCCCTTGCCTCTCACTTTTTGGGGTGCTTGATTCGAGTGAGTCCCCTTGCCTCTCACTTTTTGGGGTGCTTGATTCGAGTGAGTCCCCTTGCCTCTCACTTTTTAGGGTGCTTGATTCGAGTGAGTCCCCTTGCCTCTCACTTTTTGGGGTGCTCGATTCGAGTGAGTCCCCTTGCCTCTCACTTTTTGGGGTGCTTGGTTGTAAATGCGCCCTTTGCTTATCCCCGAAGCCTGATTACGTGTTTCGCTTTCATACAAGCACTACAGAAGTAAGCATTACAGTCCTTACAGTACGTATATGTTCTTATTGGACAGATTGAACAACGAGCTTGTTTGCTGTGACGGAAAGTATCGTCTGCTTTGTTCCGTTTTAGTTTTCCCCTCTCTAAGTAATATTTAGCAATCGAAATTGCGAATTGCTTTGAACCAATTTTTTTTGTTTTATCTCCAGTTGCGTTGAAAATCACGACTGAGTTCACAATGGCGGCCTGTATAAATCTAATAAAGACGACCCATGCCCATTTTTTTGAACGGATACTTGGAAGCAAGTTGTTGCAATGTCCATCGTGAACGTCTACTCCGCCCATGAATTAATTGTAGAGATGAAATGCTTGTGGAAACGGAATCTCAATTTTTGAATGTGCACTCGAGCTAAATCTCTTAGACGGTAATAGAGGAGTCACCCCTGCAGCGGTAGAAGCGATCGAAACTGGTTTCGAGTCTACGATAGTTATGTAGTTTATTCCGCTGTTTTGATCATGCTTTACAACATACGTACCTCGTGGAGACTTTTTGTCGATTACATTTTTTTCTTTGACTCGATTTTCTCTTATAGTTCCTGTACATTGCAAACCTAACTTTTTCAAATGTACTAGGAGATCGAAATTCGTAAAAAAATTATCGCAGTAAAGATGGAACTGAGATATCTTCTTAGGAGGGATAGATTTGAGAAATGGATCCAATAATTGCATCACTACACGAGAACCTAGAGCACATTTACCCAATTTATCTCCAATTGATGAATTTTTTCCACAATATAAATCGAGATTCAACAGGTATCCATCGGCGGTGCAAAGACCCCAAAATTTTAGTCCGAATCGTATGGGTTTTCCCCGGATAAACTGTTTTAGCGATGTTCTTGCATATGATTTGGCCATCATTTCGTCAACAGATAACGCAGTCTTCCACAAGCCAAACTGACGAATATTTCTCTGAAATAATTGTAGTAATTTACGAACGCGCCATGCCTTATCACTGGGATCATTGTCTTTAGGCATCGAATACTTTAATTCTGATTTGATTTTCTCAAATGTATCGCGTTGCATTGCAGAAGAAACCACCTCACATAATAAGAAGGGATCAGATGACCAATAGTCTCTTTGAGATTTTCTTTTATTGAACGAGCTTACAATGATGATGCCAATGAAAGTATTCAAATCATCCAACTGCAATTCAAACCCATTCTCTTTACATGAGTCAATAATGTATGTTTTCATTTCCATGCAGAAAAACTTTTCAAACAGTTGTATCGGCTCACTTTTTTGAATACTTTTTTTTACACCGTCAGTTAGTAATAATTTGTCTTCAGTCTCATTCGGGTAGCTCTTTTCACCAACCATCCACTTATATTGGTGATCTCCTTCCAATTTACATTGATTATCTGTGTAATTTTCCGATGCTTGTTTATAAGTGATACTCGAAAGGTGATCGTTTGATTCAAAATCAGAATCGGAATCACTAGAACAACCAGAATTGTCTGGATTCGGAATCGCGACGAGCTCGTCACAATTATCGTCAGAAGTATCCATTTCAAACTCTACATGAGAAGGAATAGATTGCCTTGGTCGTTTTCGAGACATAATGGTAATATTGTCAATATGCTCACGCTGCCGATGAGATAAAAATTATCGAAGAAGTGAATTCACTCAGGAGCAATAAAGATGATAAAACAATATTTTATGAATAAATTTTGTTGAGGTACTGAGCTGAAATTTAGGTATATAAGTGAGTTCGATTTAGTCTCAAGACAAGTTCTACGAAAATAGAAACCAAATTATTCAGATAAGGAATATTGGCAGACCTAAAATGAACACAAAAATTCTGAGCTAATATTTTTTACAGAAAATAAAATATCATTAGCAATGTGAACGATCCGCACTCCACAAACGTGAAAAATTGAAAAAAGATGTGATAGGCATATACAAAACTTATTTGCAGACAGAAATATTCATGGATAATAAATATATTTGTATCAGGGATAATATTCAATGATGACCCGTATAAACAAAAACAAGATGAAATGTAAGAAAATCGGAGATTTCTCAGCCTCTGTAACGTCAATTTTTATTCGACACATGAAAAATATAATATATGATCATAAAATGTGAATCAATTGAATGATTATTATTTACATTTATATAAAGTTGTCAATTCTTCAATAAACGTTAGATAATAACTGGGCGTTAATGGGAAGGTGTCCGCCATATTGGATCCGCCATTTTGAATTTTCGAATTTTGAGGGCAGATTTGTAATCAGCGACCTCGAAAACCCCCGAGTGCCACATTTCATCCGATTCAAGTAAGTTTTTGAATTTGGGTCCGCCATATTGGATCCGCCATTCTGAATTTTCGAATTTTGAGGGCGGAATCGTAATCAGCGACCTTGAAAACCCCGGGATACCAATTTTCGTTAAGATTGGAATATTTTTTTTGTCGGGCACCGAGAGTGAAAATTGTCTTCCTGCTGAAGGGATGAAAAGCGCCATTTTGGGGGTGAAAATGTCAATGTCGACAAATTAAAAAAATATATTCTTAAACTACAACTATTTTGTGCACTCATGGTTGAAGAAAAAGGGGGGGTCCTCGCGCGTCTTCAATGAGAAAAAAAATATTGAAAAAAAATGTCTTCGATTTTTTCGGTTTTTTTTGTTTAAAAACGGCCATATTTTTTTTTCTAATGGGCAAAACTCAATTTTGACTCCGGATTCGGAAAGGGGACACTCGAAAGTACAAGGGAACATATTTTTTATTTGCAAATGATTTTTTTTCGATGATAAGAATCTAGCTTGAAAATGAGGAAAAAAAACACGATTCTTCGGCGTTAATGGGTTAATGTCTCCTTCAGAGACATGTTAAATGAATCGACGCCAGATGAGTGGCTTTTTGGGAAACAACTCGAAGAAAAGATGAAAACTACAAAGACTCTGATTTCAGTTGGTAAGGAACTGAAGCCTGTACAGAAGATTACAGTACAGAAGAATTCAAAAAACTTCAAGTACCCGCCTGGTCAACTAGCGACTGTCCATCGTCAGTCATTGGCGAATTCGGGCGGGAAGAAACCATCAGTAATGTCGAAGAACCGCGGATTTCCACAGAGACAGAAATCTTATCGGAATCGAGAGGATTCATCAAGCAATCGGAAACAGGACAGCCGGGAATATCGGCGACGATAACGGAAACTGTAATTCCTGGAAGATTACGAGTTTTTCTTCGAATTTGGGAAAAATATTGTAATGACGAAAAATTCTTTCTTGGATTAGCGGATATAAAATCCCTTTCACTTCAATTCCTTTTCAATCGAATCCTCCTAAATCAATTCAGAAATCAGATAAAGAATTTAATACACTAGCGGATCTAATTCAGGTACTTTATAAAAAAAGGGCGATCGTATCCTGCTTCGATAAAGAGGGTCAATTTGTTTCCAGTATTTTTTCAATTCCTAAAAAGGATGTCAGTAACAGATTTATTTTAAATCTAAAGAAGTTGAATACATTCGTGAAAATTGATCATTTTAAACTGGAGGATCCAAAAACAGCTATCAATTTAATGAGCAATGATTGTTTTTTCGCTACAATTGATCTGAAAGACGCATATTATACGGTCGCTATTGAAGAATCGAATAGAAAATTCTTAAGATTTCGATTTGCAGATCAACTTTATGAATTTGTATGTTTACCCTTGGTTTGGCCACAGCCCCCTATGTTTTTATTAAATTATTGAAGCCAATTATGGCATACTTATGTCAAAAAGGTTTTCTTTCTGTAATTTATTTAGACGATGTTCTGATTTTAGGACGGTCTGCGACAGAATGTGCTAAGAATGTTCATGTAACTTGTTCCTTATTGCAACAATTGGGTTTTGTTACTAATGGCCAGCTCAACCCTGGTATCCCTTATTTCATACGCTCTTAATTGAGGAGCCTATCTATTTCGAGCCTAATAAAGAATTACTATTATCTTTAAATAGGGAACCACATCCACTTTGGAAAAACCTTACCCTGGTTGTAGGGTTCTTATGCAGAAGGCATTCGGATTAAACTTGGTTCCAGAGGGATCAATGGAACTTATGACGGCGTCTCTTCGTACTTCATCTTTAAAACAGTACGATGGCGCCTTACACAAATGGTCGGAATTTTGTATGTCAAATAAGAATGATCTATACAAAGCATCAATCGACAGTATTTTAATATTTTTAGTTAGAGAATACGAAAAGGGGGCTCCTTATGGAACCTTAAACACATTGAGATCGGCGATTTCTTTAATTATCGGACCGCAGATTGGTCAAGATTATAAAATAAAGCGACTCTTTAAGGGTATAGCGGAATCCCGACCAAAAAGACCAAAATACAGTCAAACATGGAATCCTCAGATTGTTTTAAATTACATATCTTCGCTGGAGGATAATGAATCGATGTCTTTAGAATCGTTATCGGGGAAGCTCGTTACTCTTCTTGCTTTCGTAATGGCTCATCGGATGCAAACTCTGTCATTAATAAGATTATCAAACATAGAGCGTCTTAACGATTCAGTTCATATAAAGACTTCAGACAAAATCAAGACTTCGACATATAATAAGAAACAACCACTTCTGATTTTACCTGTTTACCATAAGGATCTAAACATTTGTGCTGTGACAGCGTTAGAAGCATATATAGCATGAACCAAAGAGATACAGAAATCTATTGATTTATTATTTATTGCAATAAAGAAACCTCATGGAGCAGTTTCTTCGCAATCCTTGAGTCGATGGGTTAAAAGAGTGTTATTTGAAAGTGGGTTAGATACGAGTATATATTCCTCTCATAGTACCCGGCATGCTTCAACATCTATAGCAAAAGTTAAAGGAATAAATATCGATTGTATAAGGGAGACTGCGGGTTGGACAAGCAATTCTCAAACTTTCGCAAAATTTTATGATAGGCCCATTTTTAACTATAGAAATGATTTTGCAAAAGCAATTCTTGATAATTCATATGAATCTGAAGTTTAATTATGATTGTCTGTTAAATATAATTTTACGTTTATTATAAGTTGAGAAAATGTTGATTGATTAAACAAAAATTATTTTCGGTGATTATATCTTTTCATTATTATTGTTGCCGTAACATTCTTTAAACATCTACAGAATGATCTGAAGGAAGAGGCGCGAAATTCAATTGAACGATTAAGCGAGCTTACTTGTAAGTGAAGTTTGATCGTAATTGTATGTAGCGCCTCTTCCGAAGATCAGAGTCCCACCCGATTCAAATCCCAATCTCCAAATACGACATTGGAAAAATTCCCCAAATAGTTACGGCAAAACTTTGAAGAAATGAGCATCACTAGACGGGAAGTGATACCTGAAGGTGGGTGGAGAGAAAAAGCTCCGGATTTTGTCTTTAAAGATGTGGTAAATTTGGCATTAAGATGAGGGTACTACAGAATGATCTTCGGAAGAGGCGCTACATACAATTACGATCAAACTTCACTTACAGGTAAGCTCGTTTAATCGTTCAATAATGTATGATAAATAATAATTGTGATTCCTAGTCACATGCCGTTTCACGTATTTACTATCTCATATATGTGGATTTATACATATATGTGTCGATAAAAATCATTACAAAAAAAAGATTTATTGTGAAATGGGACGTGACAATGCCAAAAACAAAAAAAGATTCTTCTTTTCATCAAACAAGACTTCTATTTTAAAGTCAGAATTTTTTTTAAAATATATGTTTATAATATATATTTATTTTTTCACATCTATATTAATTATTAAGAGTCGCGATAGCGACTCGAGACAAGTACATTTATATATAGATATACCGGACAAAGATGAGATCACTACAAGACTCTTTTACTCGAAGGACCGCAGATCCCAACAGTTTTCGAAAACTTTTGAAATTTGTTTGCGTAATATTTAATTAATTATCCGAGTTCACGTATTTTTTATTTTTTTTTTGTAAATTACTCTTAATTAACGTAGTTAAAATGCATAGTCTCTATATCTCCAAAACTCAACGGTCAAAATACCGGTTTTTTTTATAAAGTTCGTCATGTGTTCCTCTGCAATTGAAAATTTTCTGCAAAAAATCGATATAAAAGTTTCAGTTATGGAAACAGGAAATGTGAAATTTTCAAATGCTTCTTGTAAGAATCGCAAACGCATGTAAAACTGCGAAATTGTCAATAGAATATACACTGATGTCTAAAAATAAAACATCACTAAAGTTTTCGTATAAATTAGGTCTTTTTTGAAAGGCTGGATGTCAGCAAAAAATGATGATAAAATTTTATCCAAAAAGCATTTCGAAGATTGATTCTTCTTGCTTTCGAATCCACATTTGAGAAATTTTTAATTTTTGAAAATTGTAGTTCTGTTTCACTATGAAGTGTCAAAAACGAAAACAAACATTGTTTCATTGACTTTGGAAATGTTATGGAAGTTTGTCGTACACAAAATTATTTTCAATAAATCTGTTCAGTGACGTATGTAAACCGTATCTTCAGTTTCGAATCGTTTTTGGAAGTTACAGTAGAACCATTATTCACTTCGTTATCCATAATCAAAGTAAAAAATGTAATCTTTACTATGACCGTCTGTAACTCGGGTACCAATGGGCATATAGAGAGTTTGAGGGTAATTTTGAAAAGCTGAGAATACCCTGTTTGACAATCTTTAGCGGCTCATTCGATAAAAAAAAATGTGTCATAATGTGATTGTTTTTATAAAAACGTTAAAAAGTAGCATGTTTGCAACTTTATATAAAATCTCATGGTACTCCGTGAAAAAAAAACACAAAACCATTAAAATCTTCGTATTTTTTTTAAGTTCAAAGTGTCCTTAACGCGTCAGCAGTCGCGCTACGTACACTTTAATCGTTGGTCGCGTGATGACAGATTTTCTCACATCTATAGTTTCAACCCATGTAGAAAATTGTGGAGGAACCAGGATAAAAGTTAGGCCCTTTATAGGCTGTACTATGGGGGCTCCACATGAAAATTTGATAAGAGCTCGATGGGTAAAAGAGATAGCGGCCTCTTTCGTTTCAATTGTAGAATCCATACTAATAATCAGTGTGGATTTTCACGTCATAATTCACATTCGCCTAACTACTCCATTTGCATGAATAATATTTGTATGTATACTTAAATCAGAAAAATCAAAACAACAATTGATATATTCATGACAATATTACTTCAGATATTTACTTCGTTTTGTTCGTTTATCTCTTGAATTATTTGTTCTACGTCAGCCTGGTAATCGGTAAAAAAAATCTGCTCGCTCGTTTACGATTACAAACGCATTTTTTTTATGTAATTTCATTCTATGCTACAAACTTGTGTACTTATCACTGTATAAAAAAAAACAACTGAGGAATTCAAAAAGCAAAAGACCCGCAATATCCACTACTATTATTGTTATTGTTAATTTGAATTTAAGGTTACCAAGATTATTTCTGTCTCATCTTGAGAGCATATTACATTTTTAAACCGATATTTCTCAACTAGAAAATAGTATAATGGGTAGCGTGCATCCACGATAGGTCAAAGATAGATAGGTAAGTCGGATCCAATCCCGCTGTAGATAAGAAAATTTTTCCGAACACATTAACATCGGAAGTAATGAAAATACTGAAATAGGATGAACTATGATCAGAAATGAAATTCTATTCGGAAAAAACATATTTTTAATAATGTTTATTTTTTGCTAGGGCTCTAATGGGACTATTTATAAAGGCCGAACGGGGGATCCTCATTTAGATTAAAAATCCTCAAAGATTAAAAAAAAAATTTTCACTCTTCCATCATACAGAAGAATAAATTTGGCAAAGATAGAAAAAATTTCAAATATGTATGGCATTTAAAATTTTCGAGTAATCATTGTTCTAATAGATGTATGAAAAGAAGTCTCGTAGCGCGACCGTTGATGGGTTAAAACGTATGCCAAGACGCGAGATCCTTAGATTTTTTTAGAGGCCCTCAATGGCCGAATGCGACACTTCAATTAGAATCATCCAAAAATTATCCATTTTATGTCCAGATATTTTTTCTGTTGAAATTTATGGTTGAATGGCCCTTTCGGTTCGGCTTAACCTTATTTTTTGTAGAACACAATAGACCAAAACTGGAAAACTTAAAGAACATAAATTTTTTTTTCTATTAATTTTTTTTTCGAATGATTTTTTTTATTCCGAAATTGTTTCTATTGTTTTACGAAAAACAAGATTTGTTTGTCAACATCTATGTTGATGACAAAAATGATTAATCATGCAACTTGATTATTGTCAAAGTCTACGTTTTCCATATAATGTGAACATAAACAATAAAAAAAAAAATAAAGTATGTTAATGACCAAAATACTATAAATAAAGAAAAATTATGTGGAAAATAATGTTTTTGTAGAATTTTGCGGGGTACCCCACTATGCCCGATTTTTTTTTTTAATACAAAAAACTGAGTACATTTGTTGATTGTGAGGGAAAAGAAATAGACGAAGTTTGTTAAACATTTAAAAAAACAATATTTCCTTAGGTGTCCCGTTTTGTCCCGGTCTCCCCTAAATACATCTATATTCTGACGAGCTTTGATAACACCGGCACACAAAAAAAAAGTGGTCTGTACATTTGACCAGACCCACCTACCTATATGTATTTCGACACGCTGAATCCGAATCTGAGGTCCGTTTCGTTCGTACACCCTCAAAATTTTGAGTAAATTGCAAAAAATCGCTAAAAATGGCTAAAAATTGCGAAAAATTGCAGTTATTAAGATGAAAAAAATTTTATGGAACTGGATCGAGTATGATTTTTATGTAGTTGATCCGCTGAATCTGAATCTGAAGTTTATTTAGCCCATTAACTCTCCAAAATTGGAGCAAATTGCGAAAAACCGAAAAAAATTGCAAAAAATCGCGAAAAACTGCAGTTATGGAGATGAAACAAATTTTGTGGACCTGGATTGAGTATGATTTTCATGTAGTTCGATCTGCTGAATCTGAATCTGAAGTTCATTTGGCCCGTTAACCCTCCAAAATTTGAGTAAATTGTGAAAAACTGAAAAAAATTGCAGAAAATTGCAGTTATAAAAATTAAAAAAATTTATTAAGGGGTATGGCCACGGTAGCGGGTATAAAATCATGTGCATTTTCAACAATTTTTTTTTTGTATAAAAAAGTAATTTATTTACAAAATTAATTGCAGGTATTTTTAGTGTATGTATGAAAGTAACAAAAATAATTTTGTTTATTCATTTTTTTATGTAAAATGGCCGACAACTCCTATTTGCTTTTTTCATCTTTTTTCTGAGGCGCTCCACGGCGTGACATTTGGCATCCACGATTTTTTACCTAGAACAAAACTAAAAAATTCTCGTTAATCTATATAAGAATACCTAGAGAAGTACATATGGAATTTTAAAAATATTAATTTTTTCGAAAATGGCAGGTATTTGAAGTTAACAGGTGAATTTTCAGTAAATAATTTCATATAAAACTGCTCATAAAATGGAAAGTTTGTAATTAATCAAAAAATCCGTATGTACTTCTCTGCGAAATACAATTCAAAAGATGATTTAAAAATTTGAATTCAATCGGAAGAAATTTGTCGAAGTTATTTATCACGCGAATTAGAAAAAAGCTGTTTTGAGAAAAATGCGTTTAAAGTTTGACGTATAACTTTTTTGTTGTTAAATTTGAAGAATCGAACCAAAAAAATTTTTTACCTTTAGTCTGCGATGCCAGCTCCGTAAAGTTGGCCTTCTAAGGCAAGATTTTCCTCCTCTTCAGCTTTCCTGGACGATAGTGCGCTCGAGCGCGCGTCCCTCGCCGCATCCGACAACGATCTCTCGGCGTAGTCGACGCGCAGTGCATCCGCTTCTAAGCAAAAATTATAACATTGCGGTCCTACAGTCATGCCCAAAACTTTCATGATGCCCATTACACTGCTGAGGCCATCATTGAAGGTGCACACTGCAATATCGGCAGCTATATCAAAAATCAATTTGCCGCTGGAAGTTCTCTTGGGCGCAAGGCTCCACACAGTAGAGTTAAAATTCTCGTTGTTGTTTTGTGTAAAACCCCCCAAACAGCGAGTAAGGAGATCGATGTTCGAGAGCTCTTCATAAATTGGTTTTATTGCTTTGAAAACTTCGGTGCTGAGCGGCTTCTTATGCCGGTAAGAAGCAAGAACATCCGTAGCCTTTGCTTTTTGCCACGTACACCAGGAATGGGTACCGGAAGGGCAATTGCCGTGCTGCGGTTTCTCGTCCGTAGAAAGCTTGTGGTAAAGAGTGCCCCAAATTTCTTTTTTCATATTTTCAATGCAGCCTGTGTTTCTTCGTATCGCTAATCCATAATATATACTCAATTCATCAATTAATTTTCCTGTCAACTTTCCTTTGCCGCCAAGTCCTTTCGTTTTCTTTTTCAAATTTCGGAGCCGAGTGCCCATACGCTTCTGGACGTGATCGATACACTCTTTTTTTCGTACAATTAGATTTTCATAAGGAGCTGAATCAATAATACCCTTGAAAGTTTTACTATCGCCATCGCCAATATAATAGGCATACTTTGTGCTGTGTAATTCTTCAGAGCGTCCGAACATTTCGACAACGGAATCGACCTCCATTTTTCCTGCAGAGCCCTCATGATTGCTTCGGCATGAATCTTGATGTTGCTCATACCATTCGTCATATACTGCCGTGCCTTCTTTACCTTTCCAAAATTCGCAGGATTTACAATATTTTTATTTAACTTCTATATCGACGACCTTTCGCGTGAACCAACCAATTAGAGATGTAATGCCGTACAGAGAAGAATATCCCCTCTTTCGCCAAGATCCATCGCCTGAAATTGTCATTCCATCGGTTTGTCCTTTTTCAAGCGATATCGCTTTCTCTTCTGCAGCTGCCCTTTGCATGCACGTAGTACGCACAGCTTTCGTTCCTACACCAATTGCCTCGACAAGTTTGTCGTAAAAAGAATGGTATATCGGCCGCGGCAATTCCATGAAGGCACAAAACTTTTTTATGCCATTCAAACCTACACCTAATAATCGCATCGCTAAGGTGATTCTGCGATTAATTTCATACCCATTTCTCACATAAGAGCAATTAGGTATTTCAGTTTTTTCACACTGGTTACAAGAAATTACGATCTTGAAACCCATACCGCGCGTGGCCGATTCAGTGAATTTTACATCTTGACCGCACGTTTTGCAAACAGCCACTTGAGCAATTGCGTTCATAACAGTTACGAAATTTATAAATCTGTAACCGAATGCGGCGTTAATGTCAGTATCACGCGAACTTGTTCACAGTCGTAATTTCTTGGCCGACGCGCTCACGCCTTCTACATCTTCCTTTGCTAAGAATCTATTTACCGGTCTACGCTTCGAAATATTGGTCTTATGCGAAGACCAAGTATTTGATTTTGACCCCTTCTTTGATAAATAAACCGTTTTTTGGCCACTCATTTCGGCTGCTCACAAAAAAATGCTTGAACTCGCACAATACAAAATCACGCACAACAATTAAGTAGAAGAGCAATAGAATGGCGTTCTTTCAACGGTCATACTGGCATTAGATGATACTCTATAGGTATGTTTGCGTACAGGTAGATAACCAGTGCTCTCTAATGGTATAGCTCCGAAAATCCGAGGGCGTCACGCGGCACGCTCGGGTACCTACGGCCGCGCCACAGATAGGTTTATGTTACACGCTCAAAGTCGGTAAAAAAAATTTTTTGCGCTATAAGTCGAATGCTAACTTATTCTTATTATATTAAAGCTTCGTTTAAGCAAAAAAAAATCGTTTTTTTGAACTTTCTACCGTGGCCATACCCCTTAAACACGATTATATATGTTTCTTGTATATTTTGATGCATGGAATACAAGTTTAGAATCTGATAATTTCAAACATTCATAAATCTATAAAAAATCGTGAAAAATAGCATATAAAGAGAAGGTAGGAAACGATCTTCATGGATTTCAAACTGTTCTTCGTTTATATCGAACTCTTTTGTCTTCAAATGACTCACGCAGCGGGTTCCTTTTTAGTTTCCTATTTTCTCTCGGTATTTCTCTTTTTAGCGTCCAGCAAAAATCTGCCATCATGTTGATATTCCAATTTCCTTGATATCTACTCTCCATTTCACTTTTGTCTTGATGAAATCGTTCTCTTTGTTCTTCACTGTAGTCTCTAAGATTTTCAGGAAAATAGTCGAGGTGAGAATGTAGAAAGTGCAATTTAAGATTCATCAAGCAACTCAAATTTTTGTAAATTTGCGTCCTCAAATTCGGACTTTAGTCCGAATTCCTACCCCACCCCACCCCACCCCAAATTCGGACTTTCGATGGACTCGGGTCCATCGAAAATTCCCTCTTTAGCAAATATTTAGGAAGATCAATCAATAGTGTTCGTATAACATTGTGACTACCAGTTCTTGTCTGATCCGAATACTTCATTTTATTCAATACTATTTGTAAATTTTCATAACTTTCTTTTAGTTGTATGAGCTATTGAAATAAATGTATATGTGTTTTTGTTATGAAGCAAATTTGATTGAAATTTGATTTGAAATTTTGTTATGAAGAAAATTTACAGATTGTATTGGATAAAATAAAGTATTCGGAACATCAATGGAAAGTTTGTGGTGATCTAAAAATTGCAATACTACTTTTAGGTCAACAATCGGGGTTTACAAAATAACTCTGCTTTTTATGTTTGTGGGATAGTAGGGACAGAAAAAATCACTATGTTAAGAAAGAATGGTCAACGAGAGCAAAATTTGATCCAGGTACTCACAATGTTATACGAACACCATTGATTGATCCTTCTAAATATTTGCTAACTGCATATTAAGCTGGGTCTCATAAAACAGTATGTCAAAGCTCTGGACAAAGATGGCGATTGTTTCCAGTACTTAGGAGAAAAGTTTCCCACGATAAGTGATGTGAAGTGAAAAGAGGGAATTTTCGATGGACCCCAAATTCGGACTTTATTTGAAGACGCAAATTTCGTTGAAAGAATGAACGACAATGAGAGAGCAGCTTGGGTAAGTTTTAAAAATGCGTCACAAAACTTTTTGGGAAATAATAAAAGTGAGAATTACAAGACTTTAGTTGAAGAGTTGCTGGAAAATTACAAAAATTTGGGTTGCTTGATGAATCTTAAATTGCACTTTCTACATTCTCACCTCGAATATTTTCCTGAAAATCTTGGAGACTACAGTGAAGAACAAGGAGAACGATTTCATCAAGACATAAGTGAAATGGAGAGTAGGTATCAAGGAAATTGGAATATCAACATGATGGCAGATTTTTGCTGGACGCTAAAAAGAGAAATGCCGAGAGAAAATAGGAAACGAAAAAGGAACCTGCTGCGTAGGTCATTTGAAGACAAAAGAGTTCGATACAAACGAAGAACAGTTTGAAATCCATGAAGATCGTTTCCTACCTTCTCTTTATATGCTATTATTCACGATTTTTTATAGATTTATGAATGTTTGAAATTATTGGATTCTAAACTTGTCAAACTAGGGATGCATCAAAATATACAAGAAACATATATAATCATGTTTAATAAATTTTTATTTATTTTTATAACTGCAATATTTTGCAATTTTTTTTTGGTTTTTCGCAATTTACTCAAATTTTGGAGGGTTAATGGGCCAAATAAACTTCAGATTCAGATTCAGCAGATCGAAGTACATGAAAATCATACTCTATCCAGGTCCACAAAATTTTTTTCATCTCCATAACTGCAGTTTTTCGCGATTTTTTGCATTTTTTTTCGGTTTTTCGCAATTTACTCCAATTTTAGAGAGTTAATGGGCCAAATAAACTTCAGATTCAGATTCAGCGGATCAACTACATAAAAATCATACTCGATCCAGTTCCATAACATTTTTTTCATCTTAATAACTGCAATTTTTCGCAATTTTTAGCCATTTTCAGCAGTTTTTTGCAATTTACTCAAAATTTTGAGGGTGTACGAACCAAACGGACCTCAGATTCGGATTCAGCGCGTCGAAATACATATAGGTAGGTGGGTCTGGTCAAATGTACAGACCACTTTTTTTTTTTGTGTGCCGGTGTAATTAATGAATTTTATGTCTACAGAAGTTTCATTCTGATAATTGTCCTTGTTAAATAAAAACAAACTTTTAAATCTAGCTTCAGACTATTGAATTTTTTGATTACCCACTGCAACGAAGCTTCATTTTGCAAGCAATTTTTCATCGCCCTGTCGCCGAAACTATTTTTTCATTACCGGGCTTTGCTATCCTCGCTTCAGATAATTTTTTCTGACATTTTTTTATACTGTGCAATGCGTATGTGTGTATATGTATATATATATATTAACGGAATTAACATCGACGATTTACAAAGCGAATATGCTGGTATGTTCTGTTCTTGATTTAATCGTGGCTAATTACGAGCTTTGAACACGGTACTGAAGGGTTTACCTCGAGAGGAATTTCGTTGAAAACTGCATTGGAAGGGCATAGACGCGACATATTAATTTCCATCGATATTATACAGTTCATTTTTATTTTCCCCAGCTTTCACCCGAAGCAATTAATTTTCCCGGAAATGTATCTGCATTCGTACTATTTACATGGGTTTTACAAAACAATGTTCATATTTTTCATATGTACAGATTTTTTTCTATCACCTGTTTTGAAGCAATATCAAAGAATAATGCATTCATCATTTAATGCAAATTTTTAGTCCATAAAAAGCCGACTTTGTTAAATACTACGGAATTCATTTATTAGTAATATTATTACTAATAAATGTAATATATTATTTTTGGTAATATTATCGCAATTCAATGTTTCCGCAACAATGGAATGAGTCCAAGAATTGACAAGAACGTTGCTGACGTTCAAAAATTGACTTTTTAACATTTCGACAATTTAGTAATAATTGTTCGATAGCTGATGGTACATGGATCTAACAGCGCATGAATTCCTTTTTTTTCATACTTTGGTGAACAAGCACAAAAGAGAAATAAATTGAGACCCATATGTCGCATTGTTCAATGTTCAAGAAGTTTTTACCATTTTGCTTGGATGTCTGTGTTTATTGCAGACACTTTCCTATAATCTAGGCTGTTTTTCAATTTCAACGTCTATGTTGGAGTTCTGAGGTAGTGGCGTATATTCACACAACAAAACCAGTACAAGTCTTGGATGATAATGATAACGAGGAGGAGGTAGCAAGAAGCTTTTCTCATATATATACAGACAAATATATTGAAAAAAATGAAAAAAGTTGAAGAGCAAGCTCGTAGTGTTTTACGTTCCTGGCACTTTTATATTGTTCCGACAAGAGGGCGTTTAAGTGGCGGTGTATTATGTTGATAACTTAGAAGAGAGATAGGCTGTCATTGAAAGACAAGAGCTGGAAAATACCTTCTTCATTTTACATTACGACGAAACAAAACTGGAAATTAATGAATATGCATGCGAGAAAAATCCTCAATTCGCTAAGATCCTCTTTGTATGCAATAAGTCCTCAACTTATCATCCATTCATAATTATATATAGGTATATATGAATAAATGTGGAACGATCAAAAGATGTTTAATGAGAATTTTGATCAGTACACCAATTTGCATACCGCGCTTAAGTATATATAAATACAAGGGTGTGTTTTTACAATATTTTTAGTAACATAATTAAAAATAAAGTTTTGGAAAAAGACATAATTTTTATGCTTCGCATAAATGTAATAATAGTTTTTGAACCTTAAGTCCAAATGGTAGCTCAAATTGAGTGATAAATCTCGAACGACTGTTTAACGATCGCGTGGGCTGTTGCGAAACACAGCTTCAAGTTTTCTAACCTCCTTGTTCACCTTCTTAGAGCCTGAAGCGAGGGTTGTACTAATTTCGTGCTTGGAACGCTCCGGGGAGCGTTAGAGCAGTCAAGAAACTTTGTTCTTAAAACATTTTTGCGAGTCTATATTCATTTGTTTTTTGTTTCATCCTATTCACGAAACTTTTTATCTCGTACGGTACATGTACAGTAAAAATAACTCACGCACGCAAATTTAAAAAAATAACGCATCTTTGATATCTTTCAACAGGAACTGTCTGTTGTGCATATTTTGTGTGTAATTCAAGTCGAATTTCCTGAAATGAAAACAAAAAAATTTTATGAATCCGAGAAAGAAACGATATATTAGGATCAAGCCGTTGTGCATCATATAAGTACGATGAAGCTGGCCATGAATAACGCAAATGCTTTTCACGTGTCGACGAGAAACGTTTCACGTTTGCCAACGGACGTGTATAACGATTCAACGAGCTACAAACTTTGTATATATCTATGTTTGTATATAGGAACTGGTACTGTGAAGATCTTCATAAAATATATACATATATATGCCAGTAAGAGGGAAAAGCACTTATGGTGAGAAAAAAGTAGAGTGTGAGAGAGAGAAAGAGAGAACGAACGAGGTCTGTGAGTATATGTCGGGCATTTCTCTGGTTCGTCAGCTTTTTCTAGCCCGAGCCCTTATAATCTATCTCGGTGAAAATCTCTCAAAAAGTCTCAACGTAGAAAAACTGTCTGAAAGCATATGATGTCGTTGACAAAGAGAAAAAAATACACGTATTTTTCAAGGAGGACAAAAAATAATTGTTTTTTAATCCTCATTTCCATTATTCAAAAGACCCTTTTATTTTTGCGTTGCAGCAAATAAAGAGAAGTTAGGGTTGAAAGAAATTACCCTGATTCCCATTTCCTTTTCAGCCTTTGCCCTGTCTTGGTGAAAAAATTATTGTCCGGGGTAGAACTTTTTCTCTTACTCAATTTGTAAGTTTATGTAAGGGATTATATTCAATCCTTTCAGAAAAAAATTACAGCTTCCCAAAGTTTTTTTATCGAAATATTTTTTTTACATACAATTAGTTAAATGCTGATTACTTTAATCGTAGATTAAATACAGTGAAGTAATTAATACACGTAAGATACAATGAAATTTGGCTGCTGGATCGGGTTATGGAAAAAAATCCAATATGATATAAAACAAAAAAAACTATCGATGTTACGCCGTAGCATGTATTAAAAAAGCGACTCGCCTCTTTGATGCACGGCCTTTACTAACGCTAATCACGTGAATAAATATGATCCGGAACGTTCGTTTAATGCTCGCTGATATACGGGAGGTAAGAGAAAAAACACAAATGTGGAAAGACTTTCATAATCGTCGTTTAATCCCGTACAACCCCCGCACTTTAATCATGGTATAAATTTTAATATGTGCTCGTTGAAACGTTTTTCGTCTTTGGTCACCGATCTCGACGGTTCTTCTATTCACGAGATTTTTTTGTACAGTGAATAACGTTTCAAAAAAATGTTCCAGTAGTAAAAACTGTGTTTAGTCAGACATTGCGTTCCTGGTGGTTTTCTATGGATTGTTTCCCCAATTTCCGGTGGATACAATTTCCGGTGGATGCTCTATATTGGACGGGCCAATTTTTTTCATTTAAGTATTCGTAATACAATGCCATTTTGAGATTATTCGAAAAAAAATTCGTTCACCGGATACATCTCAGTTTGACTTATTAATTAGTGTCACAGTTTTGTCATGTCTTGAAAATGTGATCGAGATATTGAAAAATAAATTAGGTATACTTTGTAGAACATACAAACTTACAAAGTCATTTAGTGCAATTGGAAATGCCGCGGATTTTGAGAATCGGCAGAATAATCCATACTAAGAATTAAACGAGATTTCCAGCGAAGTCTTTTTATTCCTAAAGCACCTAATGCAAATCTTACGGTCACCCAAGGACCTGAGTAGTTAAGAAAGGTTGAGAAATCCATGCTGTATAATTCTATCCAAGTAAAATTAAAAATTCATTTGCACAGAATGGATAATGAGATAAGGGGGTGAAACTCCAGAGTCATTCTTTGCTTCGAGTTTTTGGAGGAATATTACGTGTATCACTGTACAATTTTGAACACTGTATAGATACGATGTGGCGAAGGAGGGTTTTTAGCATAGAAATTAAAATAAATTTACGTTTCTACAAGTTTCCTTTCGAATTTTCTAGAAGCGACGAGTGAGCCACTTTTCATGAATTCGTTGGTACACTTCTTCAACTCTAAGTACATCAGCAATCGTGAAAATTTATTCTCTTATAGATTAACATAGATGAGAATAGAACTAGTATCATTCTCATTTTTTAATGCTACTAGTACTTTCTCGTAGCTCTGCGTAAAACTGATGCGCGGGTAGAAAAAAATCACGAAAGAAAATTAAAATCGAGGGGATACTTTTGAATTAAAAACTGTTTTCACATTCGTTGTAACAGTCAAGAATTCAATATTTTCGATATATTTATCTTTTTTTTTATAATACAAATAAAGAATAAAGTGTTTCAATATTTGAGTTTATTTACTAGTTGACCATGGGTATACAACAAAATATAGATTGGACGAACCTTCATATTTATTTAAATGTATTGATCTTTTGGAACTTTTGATCCGATTTGTTATTATAATAGCTTTTGGGGACTTATTATTAATACATCAGTGAAAACTGATGATAGTAAATATAGCAGAAAAACAACTGAATAGAAAACATTGCGAAAAGAACTTTTATGGTGAAAAAAATCTGATAAACTAATCCTCGAAAAATCTTTTTAATTATCGAATTTGGGTATTTTTTAATTATGTACATGTTCGATGAGGAATTGTTTGCTCTTGTTAAGAAACACTAACAACGAAAATTAGGTTCCCAGAGGGAGAGATAGAGGAGAAGAAATTTCTGTTACATCGTTATACATGAGTGTTGTATCAGTGAGGATACTTCCGATCTCGTCGCGAGCTTCTGTGCTATATTCTGTGTGCACATCTCCTTCAATTCCCTTCCGCGTTGGCTCTCTCAGTGGAGGAACATTATCCGTGAACACGTGAATATTAAGCGAATCAGTTAGCTTGCATTGCGGGCAACCTCCGAGCACCATCCGGTAACCCATGAGCGTCCATATTTCAGAGAATGGTTGGTGAAACCAGGGGGAAGTGGAATGCAAATTATAGTGTTTGCGTATATATATAACCTCTAACATTAACGAACATTAGTCCATTTTTCCTGATCTTTTTCTCGTTTCTCTTTCTGTTTAAATATATTGAATGAAGTGGAGTTATTTTTAATCATTATTTTCTTCCATATTTTTTTCTTCATACATAAGCAAAAGTATACCAATGAAACAATAAAAATTGGTAAGGGAAATTCGGAATATATGCGTATCTAATGAGTTGGCGCTTCAAGGGTGTCGTATGTGGGCAGACTCGACGCGTGCGCCGCGTCAACAACAGCGGAGGCGTCATAGAACTACGGAGGCAGCTCTCCACGAAATCTTTCGCGCGTGTTCGTGAAATTTTCGCATTCTCGCGTTTTACTTGATGCTCACCGCGTTTTCACCGTCTTTTTCTCTTTGTTTTGATATATTTGTATATATATGTATATATCTTGCTGGAGAATAAATCAGTGTCGGCTTCCGTAAATTCGTAACATACTCGTCCTCGTGCTTTTATCCGTACGTAACGAAATAGAGAAGAAGAGGGGTGAAAAAGGGAGAGGGGGAGATGTACATGCATAACCAAACGAAAAGAACGAAAAGCTCGCTTTCGCGGCTTTGGGCTTTAGCCGTTTCAACCTTTATCATTCGTTGGCTCTACTCGCTACGTTCCGTTGTACTGTGTGCTCGTTGTTAATTTTACCCCAGGGAGTTTTCAGCTGTAGATCCGTGCCAGAAATTTGCATTCTTCAGGGATTTTTATCGTCGCCCCACTGCTCTCAGCGCTACTCGCGAAAGAATGACTCAAACGGAAAGCTTATATATACTCTTACATTTATATATGTATATGTTTGAGAGTAACAGAAAATGTTGCAGTTGGGTAAGGTCCGCATCAGGCTCAATGATAAAAGCAGCATAAAGTGCGCTGCTGCCCAACCCTCAAGCGCGATTTCATTCGTGAGTCTATGTATATATGCTTTATTCTCTCGACGACTTCTCCAGCCGTTGTTGCTCTCGTTTCTTCCATACATTTATGTACATATATATTTATATATTTATATGTATAAGTACATATATATGTAAAAGGTTCTGGTTATGCGCGGACTCTCTCGTTACATCGATTTTTCATTAAGCCCTCTTTCTCTCTCTCTTCCTCTTTCTTTTTTTCTTTTTTCCGCTTTTACTATTTTTCTCTTTTCATCTCTTCATCGTGCGCTCACGTACGTACAGTATATAAGCCCCTTCTGTTCCTCCACTGCGGTTATACTACGTTGCTGCTGAAAGTACGTACTCGTTTCCCGTGCTACAACATCCAATTTGAGCTTTTGCGTATACGCTCGTGCGTAGTTATGAGGAAACCGTTCGTTCCCAAGACCTTCGAGTTTCTGATGACATAACGCATGTCGTAATTTCTTCGGAGAAGAATAAGAAAAGTAATTTTTTAACACATTTTTTATATTTGGGAAAAATATTATTTCTTTACTGTTGCAATTTCCTAAAAGATCTTCTTCTATCTGCGGTCGTTTTAACTTTTGCGTCATGAGACGTACGAAAGCCAACATAGAGATAATATTTGAGGGTATGAAAAATTCTGACTTGTTCGAAACATGTCTCGCGTCGAAGAAACGACAAGGAAACTCGTAGTAATGTAACGATCCAAGTTCTTGCACAAGATTCTTTCAATATATATATATATATATGCACATTAATATTTTTCCCTCTATCTGGGATCACTCCCAGACTCTTCGTACTTTTTATAGTTGCTCAATGTGACAAGTCTTTTTTTAGTATTTTTTTCTTCCATCACGTCGTGACAGAGGCACTCACAACTTTATGTTGCTTTTCCATTACGGTTATTTTGAAAAAGAGAGAAGCAAATAACCTTAAAGAATTTGCCTCTGTTCCGCGCTTTTCCCAGTTCTCTTCAATTATTTCTGCATTCTCTTTAGATTCGTTGATTTTTTTTCCACTTGCACTATATCCCTCGGCTTTTTCTCCAAGGCAACGCAGCTTGTCACCATTCTCGTGTTTCTCGTCTACATCGCATGAATTTCTGCATTGCCAACTCATTAATATTTTCTTGTTGGAAAGTAAAATACGTCAGACATTTTGTTTTTAGTTGCTGCTGCTGAAAGTTGTACGATCGAGGCGATGCTGATTACAACTCGAACAGGGTATGCGGGTGTTTGGCTTAATGGGAATCGTGTGAGCATATCCTTAGTTAATTGTTTATCTGGTTACAAAAGCTAAACAGAGATCTAGAGAACGAGAGAGAAAGGGAGAGATTTAATTTTTAGAGTACAGTAGTACAACATGTTGTGCGCGTGGAGGAACACTCGAAATAAATTCGATGCGAAGCACGAGCGGAGATGACCAAGGATGAAATACCGGATGTAGAGACGAGCGATTATATTAATCGAATGAGCTTCCTTTTTTCGATCTTCCCAATCTTTCGAATAACCGCGGACGGAGAATTCGGCGTTACTGCGGTGGCGTTGCCTACGATGATCTTCTTTTTGGATGAGAGCCCGATGATTTTCTGCCTCGGTTTGGTGTCGACGAACGGCTTAGCGGGTCTTGTGGAAATACGCTCAAGCGCCGTTTATATGACGGGATCCGCAAGACTTTTTGCGGGAGTTTCAGTTCGAGCAGATTTTTTGGTCGGGGACCGCCGTATCGGGCATTGGGGTCCCGAGTGAGCTTCTTCAGCCACCAGACTCGGATTCTTGGGGTACCACGATAGGACAGATTGGGAACAGGATGGCGGGATTGCCGGGTTTTTACGTTTGGAGTCCTGAAAAGGACTATTTTCGGAGTTATTCTCGCTGGCTGCTTTTGCGTTGTCCCAATCCTCTGCACGCCAATCAAGTCGTCGTAAATATGATCCTGTCTTCCTTCGTGGCATGGAAAACATTGAAACAGCCCGAGTTCCGATGTTAGGGAAGAAAGAAGATCGCAAAAGGTAAAAATGAACATCGGATAATGAGGTGTGGAAATCCTTATTTTATTTTAGAAGTGACAGATCATGTGGGTACAGAGAAATGAACAGAGTTGTGAATAGATTAGGGATGCCGATCCAAGAATCGATTTTCGTAAGAATCGATTTTTGTCCGACCAATAATCGATTTTTTAAATCGATTCTTTCTAAGCAATTAATTACCTGAATTGATCTTTTGATTGCAAGATCGATTGTAATTTAAAAAAACTGATGTGTCACTTCTCTAGCACAAAGGAAATAAATAAAAAAAACGATATAGAAGTATGCATCAATATAAACGAGAACGAGACTGGTTACATGCATAAGCGCTTACGTTTTTTTACGTATCGTCGTTGCTAGTGCAAAATCGCGGCCGTTACACGGTATTTCCTATGTAGTTACGCGGCATTGCAGTATCACCGACGATATTTATTTTTGTTTGAACCAATAAATAAAAATGTTTATTCTTGATACGGTGGTTGTTACTTTCGTACCCATATAATAAAAGTATCCTTGATTTTCAATTTCTTTTATTTTATTTTGTTTATGTTATATTTTCCACTTTTCATATCAATTTAATGAAAATCGATTCTAACTGGATCGATATTTTCCTATTCAATCTATTACGGGATCGATTCGTTGGATTACAATTCAATTCGATACGATGAATCGATTGTTTTTTAACGATCCGGCATCCCTAGAATAGATCATGTGACAGAGTCGGAGAGCTCTTTGGAGGCACCTTCTCGGCACGTACTCCGCAGATAGAGCCGCAGACAGGGCCTCATATGATTGGCCGGAGATGGCATGGTGGGGGAAGCCCGAGGCTGCTTGCCCCTGATTCATGCGCCGGTCAGTTTTTCTACTTTGGTCGTAAAGGGGGTCGAATTTATGTAAGTATACTTCACGATTTTTCCACTAACATTTAAACGCTAATATAAATTAATAAATGAATAATACATAGTTAATACAAACATATGGTCTTAAGAATCTGTTTCCTTTTTTTTTTTTTTTTTTTTCAGGTTCTAGATTTAAGGTAAGTATATTTTTTTCTCTTGGTTAATTTTCTTAATAATCCCTTTCCTTTTTTCAGGTTTGGGGGGTAAGTATGATTAATAATATATATCGATTTTTTCTTTTACAGATATATCATAACGGAGAAGACTAAAATTGCTTTATGGCCATATCGCAGATCAACAAATGTCCATGAAAACTTAAATAATAATAATAATAATAATAATAATAATAATAATAATAATTTTTTTGTTTTTTCGAAGGGATGGTGAAAAATCTTAAAAAAGACACTGAGGAGGGTCCGCACTCCTACAGTGTATGGGATTTATACCCACTAAAAACCACCCACCCTTTTCCTGATGTTATGTAACGACCCCGGAACCGCTTTCGCATTTCGTCAGGGCTGTTCGATTTCTTCGCCTTCGAGGCCTTTCAGCTTTTGCTCCCTTGTCACTAGCCGCGGACTGGCACAAGCTTTACTCTTTCACCTGTTCACTTAGTCGTTCCCATACTCACTCACCGAGTATCACTCCATTCGCTGTGTCACTTTGCTAAATTTCACTTGATCATGCACTTCCTCCTGGTGGCCGACTAATTGTTGCCTCCGCCGGTAACTCTCCCATTGTTTTCTTCTTCTTTCTTCTGTCGTAGCACTGTCTCAGTAAATTCTATTGCTGCGGCCCAGTTTTGTTCGTCGGCCAGCATCGATGCCACTAAGTTGCCCGAGGTGATTTGCCCCAGTGTCGTCTCTATCTTTCGCCTTTCTTCTCCTCACCTGTCGCACTCAAAAAAGGTGTGTTAAGCGTCATCGTGTCCAGAATCCCCGTAGAAGCATCCTGGGTCTTCCACTTTTCCCATCTTGTGGAGATAGGCTCTGAAGTAACCATGCCCGCTGAGGAGCTGGGTCAGGTAGTATGTCAGTTCGCCAATATAATATAATATAATATAATATAATATAATATAATATAATAATATATAATAACAACAACAACAACAACAATAACAATAATAATAAATAGACAGTACGATTTAGCGTATTTTTTAACACTGGGGACTTTGGGTTTATAGTTATAATTTTTTAATTTTATTTTTTCGGGAAACGAAAAATGCGACGTTTCCGGTAAAAAATGGAAGGCGCTAGAAGAGCGCGTGTAACAAATGGTGAAATTGGATAGGTTGGAGTTCGTCGATCTTAAATACAACGTATGTACCACCCTCTCAACCAATAACCGCTTGACATATTCCATTCGAAGAGCCGTGTTTAGTTTGCTCGCTTGGTTTCCACAGCGAACCTCACGCATCTCGAATCGGGGCTTACTGACGACCTTATTCGGCAATACGATGATGTTGCTCTATTCGTGAAGGAAGGGATACTCGCCTGGGGCTGAAATTTCTACAACCTCTCAACTCTAACTCTACCAACTCCTTCAACTCCTCGTCAAATGTATATGATGGTTTAGAAATTACTTCAGAACTTTGGAAGCTGGATAAACCCTACTAATGTGAATAGGAAATTATCCAAGCTTTTTCTTTTCGATACATTTTGCATTAAACGTTTTTACTCATACGTATTTAGCTAATGCAGGGTAAGAGCCCTCTTCGCGTAGTAGAGTAAACAAGGGCGGGGTGTACTCACACCACACCCTTTGTTTTGCCGCTGCATCATCTGTCCACTAATTAATTAATATTAAAGTGCCAGCAAATTGCAGGAAAAAATACCAAAAGAATTTGATATTGACATTTTTATGATCTATTGAAACGTCCGCAAACATATGTCATATATATTTTGAAACACTCTATATTCATGTAACAAGCATAGTTAGGCTTTCTGTTTGCTCATGTTTATAGCCATTTTCGAGCTTAATAATGCAGCGTCCTCGGTTTAGGCTATCGTCATGTTGTTACGTGTTCCACGACGCAAAATACACACTCCCTAACCCCCGCAATCACTTAGTCCTGTTTAACCGTGCCCCTCAGGCATTTGCATACACTTATAAACGTACCACGCCATACTTATACCGAGTACACGTCGCTGACGTCGAAATCGTTTGGACAGTTAATTAATCTACAATTAAAACTGTTCGGTCTTGACCGGTCATGTGAAGCCCGACGAGGAACAAAATATGCCGAGAAATCATTTGCTGAAAATCCACATTAAATGGCCTCACCATCAGTTCAGATTATTTTCTTTTAGAATTGACTTTAAAATTGAAAAATTAATTGAACAAATTATTGAATAGTCTGATCAAAAAATTCTGTGATTTGTTGTTATCGGGCAGATTATTAAAAATATTTTTTTTTATCATGCACCAAAACATCCATCTCATTATTTATGTCGTCTGTTCGAGGCTTTATTTAGTGTTACAGTAATCCTACACCGATTTATATTCGTCAGTAAATTTTGGTCGGTTGGTAAAGTAGTCGGGGACTGTTTAATCCGAGCTTCAAGAGTGCATATCCACTGTAATTTGGAGAAATCTCGAGAGACCACTCGCTAGTGGGATTTCGAATATTTCACCAATATGCTTAACGATAGAGTTTGCGTTATACTCCTAATTGCCTAGTCTCGCATATGTATGCGAGGGAGAGTAAAACTTGTCAGATTACGTCACACACGTCATATAATATGATCCGAGTATGGTTGCGCTTCCCATCAGACGTTTCTCACCAGAGAGTGTATATGCGCGCGCGCGTGTGTGTGTGTGTGTGTGTGTGAGAGAGAGAGGGGGAGAGAGAGAGAGAGAGAGAGAGAGAGAGAGAGAGAGAGAGAGATCTTGTCACATCTCTACGCGGTCGCGAGTAATAGCCTTGCGATATTTCATCGCTGTATCTGAATCTCTTGTCAGGGGCGTTTCTGCTCTAAATTTTAAGGGATGTATATTTACCCGTTCAGTACTGAAACTCGAACATTTTCTCGCCATTGTATATAGTGTGCCTAGGTATAAAACTCTATGGCTAAAAACAAAAAAATATAAAAAAGACAAACACTCAACTTTTTCGCCAATTATACAAAAACTTTCCTTCCGGCTTTAAGTCTCTGACAGTCTTTGGATTGTCGTCCTTAGGCCCCACCGGGTTTCGCTATAATTTAAAGCCCATTATACATACCAAATTCACCAGAAGCACGCAGGATCCATTTCACTAAAAGGTATCTCGTATTATTTTCTTGTTGTCATCTACGTAATCACTCCAGAGAGCGGGAGAGAAATTGAAATAAGATTATATTTATTCTCTTTTTTTATATTCTCTATGAAAGAGAGAACAGTTTCATCTCAAAGTACAAGCGACATCGGGATGTGAAAAACATGAGTCTCCTCCATGTCATAAACAACTTTTTGATAAACAACCTCCCACTCGTCTTATTATTTCGCGACATAACAACGAATCATGAACTTTTTCAATACCTAAATTTAATTCTCGTGATCCAGATTTATTTATCGTTTCCAGGATACTTTCCACTCACAATGCTCTCATTAATCGACTTAAACATGACGGATTGCATGTTAACCAAAAAACTCATAATTTTTAACAATATGACATCGAATCTCTTTTTGTTCGCCTGAAACTCGAGTACAAGAAAATTTATTCACTTTATTAGTCCAGTGGTAAAAATTAGCAATTTTCTTCCTTTGCCATGTTGATTGTTTTCGAGTTCGCGTATTTATGATCTTTGTTTTTTATTTTATTGTGTTTATTGTGTAGAAATGTTCGTATAGACTTCACACGTCAGTAAAATCTAGGGATGTCTGGTGTATTCGTCCTCAATTCATGAGAACGTAAAATACTAAAGCTCAAACGTATACATAGAACGTAGAACGTACATGAGCATTTAGATTTATATAGCCATGTACATGAATGACATGTATCGAACTTTTGGATTGGACTGTAACCGTTAGCTCGTCTCATGCAAATACAAGCGTACAGCTACACGCGGAATGGCCAAAGAACGGGATGCTGTATGCTTTTGCTCAGTCGACCGAGTTAGAGCTTCGGAGAGAACAGGGTTTCCAACGTATTTGCATACCGCAGATTTAGCCCCTGACCCGCGGTCGGATCGACCATCGTACAAAAACGGTTCAACCCATCTTTCTCTTTCCTCCCTTTTCCCTACATGGAAACGATTTGCCTCGATGTCATTCAAATTCTCCGTACCATCTGTATAGGAAATGATAAAAAAAAATAACAAAAAAAGGACAACAGAGATATCGCAGTCTCGGCCTCCGCTACATTTATATATTTTAATGGAATTCGTTAAACCCACTGCGATTATATTCAAATGGTCTATATGTGTTTTCGAATATATCAAGATAGCTAGAAATGAAACAGGGTATTGGAGAGCTTTTTTTTTAATTTTTACATCAAAGTTTTTTCCTGCTTTCTATGATTTCATTTATTCAATTTGTTTGGATAGTATAAAATTGCAGTACAACAACTCTATTCATAATTTCTCTATTCTTAAATAACCCTATGGTAAATATTTTTATTCCAAAATATCTTTATTCATAAATATCTCTATGTTTAAATAACTCTGTGGGTAATAAACTGTATTCATAAGTAACTTTATTCTCAAATATCTCTTAAAAAAATATGTGTATTCCGAAAGATCACTATGTTGAAATATCTTTTATTTTAAAACATCTCTATTCGTAAATGTGATGGATAAATCTCTCTTCAAAAATATCTCTATTTATTGACATCTGCAATCTGAAATAACTCTATTCATGAATATCTCTATATCAAAACATCTCTTTTCATGTGGAACAATTGATAATTGAAGAGAGATGTCTTGACATAGAGATATTCATGAATAGAATTATAATTGATTGCTAAATTTGTAAGTATATACTTTTACTCTGTTAATGATTAAATTAAAAATTATTTGCTATGAGAAATTATAGCATAGAAGTGTATAGTTGAAATCAAACAAACTTACAATTATTTGCAGAAAATCTTTCGAAAAGATCGTTATATATTTTCAAACAAATATGAAAGTTTCTCATTGTAATAATTTTCTGATATACTGCGAGTTTTCTTATCTGTATGGACCAGAAAAAATATTTTAGGTCAAAGGATCCTCGGAAACTGGATGTGTGCATATCGAAAAACGATGTGCTATTTCATGAAAGTTCTAGTCACATATTCTCGTATCTGAATATATTTTTTTTCCTACTTCAAAAATCTTTGAGAATTTGTGGATTACGTGTCGAGTGAAAATGAGCTTTCAGTACTACTTGGCAGACGAAATGTGAAGTTGGAAAAAAAGTACGGAGGAGTTTCGTAAAATTTCTAGTTTTCCCAAAAAATAGATATTAACTTTTGAACTTTTCAAATTTCTCAGCTGTTCCACTCTAAATACGTAATTCAAATGGAAAGAAGTTTGATCAAAAATACTTTTTAAAATTCTCTTATTTAAAATTCTTTTCTTGCACAGTAGATTTACTTCAAATCTTTCAATGAAAATTTAAAAAACAAATTGAATAGCAAAAAGCTGTCATGGGCATCAACCAAAACTGCATCCATTGGAGTTTTGATTAAATGTAATTGAAATGGTATGATGGAATAATATTGAATTTAGTAGGCTGAATTCCCTTGATTTCTTTTGCAAATTAATCATATTGATTATTAATAGAACGAACATGACTAAATCTAATTTTCAAATACCAGTCCATTTAATTTTTGTAAATGGGAAATCCTTTCATATGTATCCGCATAATCACTCAATAAATATTACAATAAATAATCAATGGATTTACCCAGATTAATTCAAAACCACAAAGGATGCCATTAATGCTTTGTATTAAATTAACAAAATGTAACATGCTGTAAAGATAGATAATTTGCGGAGATGAGTATGATTTGATGAAACAGTATCTCGAAGTATTTGTCCGTCATTAACCATCATTACGTGGATCATCGAAGCACGTATATTCAACGAAATCCATCGATATAGGTCGTATAAGTATGAAGCGTATCATTAGAGAATCGATTTATTCCGGGAACGTCTGTTATTAATTAGTAATTCGTTTTCGACAAGAGATGCTTGATGCTAGTACGCATAATAGCTCAACCGATTGCTAAAACACTATAGAAACACAATTAAAAATTGAAAAAATATCATAAGTGTTTAATGACGATTTGGATAATTCTGCAATATTATTTTTTACCACTTCGTTGTTTGTACCTCATGAACAAATTTCGAAAACAGTTGGGAGCGTAAGGTTAATCACAATTACGAATTTCAATTAGTAAAATGGCCTCGTATCAGGAGAGATGTAGAGTAGAGGTGAAGCTCCAAGTTTTCGTAGAATTCCAAGCTCCAATTGAGAAATATCTCGTTACGAAAGTTGTGAATGCATGCAATTGGAGAGGACAAAATCCCAGGTAGTAGATGGCTTAGATTTCGATGGTTGTTAAGGGGCAGGGGAATATCATTGTACCCTTGTAATTAGAGGGATGTAAGTGCGTGCGTGGGCAATCTCGTGAAAGTAAAACTCCTCTGCTTCTACCTAAAACGAGTAGTGATGGTAAAATGGTAGATACGGAACACTGGAGACGATAGCAGACCCATTCAGGGAGGGGGTGGATTCGTAAAAGTATAGTATTAAGTAGATGCTGAAGTATAATGTCCTATTGTGACGATAATATCCTTAATGGTAGGTAAGCTGATCGTAAAACGTCCAGGGGACTGGCCATCATAACAACAAATTATTGCCCTAAAATTACATACAAAGAGAGAGAGAGAGAGAGAGAGAGAGAGAGAAAAAGGTCTGGCCTAACCTTTATTCCAGTTGTATGATCGAAACTGTTCCAACCTCCAATAGAAATACACGAAAATCTCTCGCTGGTACAACTCGTAAAATAACGGTCCAAAACAGTACCATTCTCCATCCATTTGGTGCAAACCATCGTGCTACCTTCTCTTCAATCCTTACGACTCTCATTCCACATTTATGATAAATGTAATGGACATTAAGAAACGTAAGAGCCTTTTCAGTTTCCAATATCAAATTTATCGTACTTCCAGAGCAGTTGCTATTTCTTTAAGGGCCAGTCTTAACTCACATCGATCGTTAAATTGTTTTCTCTGCATTGAATCTGCTTTTAAACATCGACAATCATTTGCATGTATTTATTTATACTTTTTTCCACGCTGACATCAACGTGAATCAAATATAAATCAATTCGAAATAATGTTTGTCTTGTTTCGATTTCTTTATTCACCGTGGGTTTCAACGATATTTTTACCGTATAATATTGATTCGACTCCTTATCACAAGATTGAGTAGAGTCTTGATTACTTCGATCCTTCTGTCTCTCTATTTTGTTGTCTCGAATTTTCTGCAATTCTGAATGGTGTCACGAGCGATATATTTCAATGTTCATAGTTTTCTCTCTCTCTCTCACTCTATCTATTTTCGCGCTGAGTCCGTGGTTTGTCTTGGGATTCTAGATCTTGTCGTTACCCGCAGTACATTGTCTACAAGTTGTATAAGTATATAGGATGATGCAGATGGATATGGAAACTCGATATCGAGGCGATGGTGCTGATTCGAACTTTGGCGTTCGAGCAACGTTATAAGGGAAAAGGGCATGGGTCGTGAGAGAGATGGAATACGTTATATACCAAAGTTTCTTCCCCTTTATCGATGTCTGTAAGAGCGTGGCGCTCAAGAATAGGAAAACCACGACGTGGATGTACCCTGTCTCTTCCTGAATCTCGTTGCGCACTACAACCAAGAAATTTATCATCGAAGGTTCATACTCAACTTATTACTACTACTACTAGTACTACTACTATTATTATTATATTTATTATTGTTGTTGTTGTTGTTGTTGTTATTATTATTATTATTATTATTATTATTATTATTATTATTATTATTATTATTATTATTATTATTCTGATCATTATTGATATTATTATTATTCAAACTTTCATTTTTGAGTTTTCTTTTTTGAGTTTTCTTCTTCCTTGCTACTGAGAGGTCAAACTGAAAATCGAGATACCAGAGGAAGTTGACAACTTTGAAAATCAATAAACTACGACAGCCAATAATAAGCTTTGAATTTCTAATATGAGAAATTCACGATTAGAAGCAATTCAGATTTCATTGGATCAAAAATCTTGCGTCCCACAAAAATGAGCTCTATTTATTTTTTCAACTTGGAATCCTGAAAGAATCATTGAGAAAATAAATGTAAAAATTCATGAAACGAAAAAATACTCATCATTGAAGAGAGGATTTTCATCTATTTGTTAATTTTGGTTTTACACATTTTTTTGTTTTATAACTAGTTTATAAAAAAAATTATGAATATATAATCCCCAAATTTGAAAGGATATTAAAAGTCTGAAAACATCTTTTTTTTTTTTAAATACGACTTCATTGTAAGCGAACTTCTGGCGATTCTTTGCCTATGAAACTTGCAATTGTTGTAAATTTTGTTACAATCAAAAATATTTATTATTCTGGTGTCGAGAATACGGAAAAATGGAGGATTCATATCTGTATTGAGAAATCTTCGTTCTTGACAATGTGGAATCTCATCAACAAACACGACGGGACTCCGCCATCAAAAAAGTAATTAAATTACAAAATAAATCAGACAATAATACAAACCCATATATATATATATATATACATATATAGGTGTATGTGTGTGTGTTTATGTGGATCCATTTTACGAGATACTTTTCATCTCGTAGTATCGTGTCGAGAATGTTAATTTCTATCTCATTTCGAGAATATTTTCATTATTAGTACCACGTGCGAAATACATATTCCTTTAATATAGAATCACCGAGTCTTCCTTGACGTTTTCTTCATCCAGCTGAATTCTCTCACCTCTCGTATTGTTTTACAACACTGCATTATCATGCGGTGCTATAAAACGATACGAGAGAATTATTACTTTCTCAGTATGAAACAGAATTAAAGCTCCCAATACGTTTACACCCTGACAGATCCCCTTCAGTATTATTTTTCGTTTCTCTTTCATGCGACACCAAAATCATTCAAATATTTAATTGATTATATTTATTGGCTTTCTAAAAATCAGAATTGAATCTTCCTGACCACAATACTAGTTTGCCTCTATTTGAGAAAAAAAACAATCGAGTTAGAAAAAAATCCTATAACTATAAATTCGCCTTTTTAAAATATTTTTTATGTACTTTTCAGAAAAAAAAAAGGATACGAAATGTCTTGGAAATGTTCGAGGCCCGGGTTATTTTCATTTTGTGGAACGTAACTCTAGCTTCAGTGAGGTTTTTCTCAATTCTCACCCTCTTCTGTAGTCCGAGATACGTATGAAAATACGTTTCGCTATTTATCCGGGGGTTTTCAGAATATACGTAAAAGGAAGGGATGATGCTCTCGGTTACGTTGAGCTTTACCTCTTTCGAGAAAGAGGGCGCCTCGTTTCTTCTCGTTTTCTACGATTTTCTTTATCTTACATGCACTTATATATGTGTATTTATGTGTATGTGTGTATATATGGAGGGATACTGGTTGTAGATGGCTTATTATGGCCTGCTCCTGTCCGACAGACATTCGAATTTCATGGTCTCGAGACTTAAGCTTCTTAGAGCCATCCCAACCCACTTTTCCGGCCAATCCGGAAATACGAAACGGAAGAATACATGTACATATGGATGTATGTGAGTGTGTGGTTTTGCGATTCTCAAAGCACATATATAAACTGCTCGTAGTGAAAAACGTTCGATCAATTCTTGTTATAATCGATTTTCTTCAGCTGTCTGAGCTCTTCTCTACGTCCGTTTCTTTATTACTAACTCGAAAGCACTTCGGTTTATCGAAAGAAAGAGAAAGAAACGGGGGATTATTTTTTAAACTCTGGAAAGCTGAAATTTATCTTTTTATAGCTGTTATTTTGAAATTCAAGTACTCCTTGTTGTCATAAATATATTGAAAACGAGACTCGCCGATATTTTTGATGAAGACAAATTTAAATGTTCAATATCAATATGACGGAAACTTTAATATTAATTTATGTTCAGTAGTTCGATGATTTTTATGATAATAGGATTGGACCCGAATTTTTAACACTTATTCATTCGTTTTTATGGAAATTCTTTTGATAAGTTTCATAATGTTTCTAAAGAAAACTCCTTGTTATTTTGATTTTGCAAATAAATTTTCTCTCCGCACGGTAGTTACTTTTTTTGCCATGTCGAGTTTTCAGCTCGTTAGTGTGTCTTACAAAAGTCTTCTGTCGAGATTTCCCTCGTGATACTCATCTCGATAAACGTTCAGCCACAAGACTCGAGAAAAACTTTTCTCGTGGCATATAAAAAAAAAAAAAAAAAAAATATACAGAACCTCGCTCGCAGTGATGAAAAACTTTTTGCCCGCATGTTTTGCCGTGAACCTGGCCACTGGCCAATTTCGACGAGGAGAAACGTCGAAGTAAATTTACAACGCAAATTCGCTCATTGCACAGAACCTTGATGGATAATATTCACGCGCGAGCCACTACTTTTGCCACAATTTTACGTGCGTTTGACTTTGACCACTCGTTTCGCGAGTGGTTGCATCGACGTTTGATTTTTTTCCAGTTTTTTTACCCTTGTAAGTGTAATTGCGTTAATCTTGCATCACCCTTGCATTACCCTGGTAAGTATAACCGTATTGAAAATGAAAATGTATATTTTACATGTTATTTAAATTAATTAAATTCGTATCAAATAAATGTGTAATTGCGTTCAGTTCTTTCAATTATATTTTGAAAGCTTAACTGCTTATACCAAAAACTTATTTCATAATAACGAACTGTTTATTTATTTATGTGATAATGATACTTTTTATAATTTACAAAGAATTTCATAATTATCCATTTTGTCCAAATAATAATTCAATTAAGTTTTGCTCTGTTTACATTTAACTGAAATTTCTGTATAACATCGTGGCACATGAATTTTGTAAAGGTTCTCTGTTAGGTCGATTGAGTTGAACCGTTGTAACGACGCTCATGCCGTTTTCACTTCGATTTCTCCAGGCTCATGAGCTACAAATTAAATCGTATTCGACTCAGTGCAAGCGAAATGAGGCAGCGTCGTTCTCACTGAGCCTGCAGTTTCGTTTAAACTAAATATGTATATGCATACCGGTAGATTATTTCAGTCCCATATTTGGTGAATTAAAGCTCAGTTTTCACCATTTCACCGGGGACTACAGTGCCAAATAAAGCCATTTGACCAAACGATTCAGATATATGTCATATCCAAACAAATAATTGGAATACGGATTACGCTTCAATTCAATTTCTAATTTTCAACTGACGTCAATATAAATAAATAGGGAAAATGTTCAAGAATAGTAGTTTAAGAGGATAATTCGATTTTGTTGTCCCGATTTTAAAAATGGTTGCCGGAAAATGAAAATAATAAGTGGAAACATGTAATTCCAATTAAAAAATCATAAGTAATCTCGTTCCCGAAATATCTTGGCTAACATTTTCTTAACACGAGTTGATCCAGAAAAAAATGGTAACTATCAAAAAATCCCGTTTCCTAAGATACAATTTGGGCTCCATCGATTTTTTTCTTCAACATTCTTTTTGTTTAATTTATTTTCTTTCACTTTTGTAATATCGCGAGAAACGTAGAACACGCGGTCTGATTCTCGTTCGAGGCTACTGAATAAAACATCGTTTTGGCGTATGCGGTCAATGGACCCTGAGCCCATGCACGGCACATTTTTTAGCTATGTGTGTGGTCGAGTATGGAAGGGGTTGAAAAGAGGCTATGGGTGAAAAAAAATCCGTTGACCCTCTCCCACTGGAAACCTCGTGGTTCCGGTCATCCCTCCACTCGTTTTTTCTCCTCCCTCGCTAATCCTTCGCTGAAAACCAGCAAAATGGTTCACTGCCAGAACGGAAGGACCCTCTGTGATATACAGCGTTTTATGTCCGTGACAAGAGTGGGTGTCTCTGCCCGTGTAGAAGTTACTCTCGCAATAAATCCTAAATGGGCGAGGTGGAGGAAACAGGCTGCGGACAGCAGGGTGGGGGGTCTAAAGGAACGTTGTACAAACGGGAAATCCAGCCAAGCAAAAGTGTCCAGAGATTGGAAAAGAAAAGTGAGAAAGAAGACGGGGATGAGAAAGAGAAAGAATGAAATAAAAAGAGAAAGTGAGATAAAAGACGCACCCTTGTAAAAACGGGGTTAAGTCCGACGTGTGGTCGAGTATCCCCGTCATCATTTTTTCTTAAATAATATTCTTCTCCACACGGTAACACGAAAAAAGTAGAACCGAAAATTTTATTATACTGTGTTCTATATAATTAGTATTTTTTTTTAATTTTTTCATATATTTTTTTTTCTACACTCGATCATATTAATTTGTAATGAATTCAATTCAGAATAAAGTCTTTTTTCATCTTTTTTATTCGGTCAATATAAAAGTCAACCATTTATCGAAAGAACTTTACGTCGGAAATTCATAAAACGATCCATCACTCTACAATGAGCAAACAATAAAGTAGAATCTTTATTAAAAATCTTTTACGATCTTATTCCATCGAAAACATTCGACGAAAAAAAAAATAACGGATAGAAGAAGAAAGAACTTTGCGAGATTTTTATGAGATAAGAACCAGTAAATAGTACATCAGTTATTGATGATTTTAGTAATTGAAACTTTTTGAAATTCTAATTAAAATTTTTCGAAAAAATTGTAATTTTATTAATTTCACTGATATCAATATTTAATACGAGTTGTGAGCCATGAGGATATTTATTCGATATAACATAAGAGTTCAGAAAGATTGATTTTTTTCTTTTTTTTAAGCATACACATTTTTGCAACTATACAAAATTTTACCCACCGGATAAATTTCGTAAGAGAATGACCTTTTTTAAACTCAGCAATGATAACGTACTTCGTTGATTTTCTCCTTCTACTTTTTTTCTAACACACAGCCATCATATAGCCGGCCAACAATGCGTGAAAAGTGGCGCACCGTGTTCGTGTTTTTCCATCACGTAAATGTGTGTATATCTATATATAAATGTATATAAAAGTGAGTTTCGCCAGTACTCGGGCACTTATCTTAATTATATCCCATTAACGTGTCACTCTCTCACTCGCTCACTGAGTAATCAACGTGCCACAGTTATTTTCCCTTTTTCACCCTCGGTACGATTAAAATAATTACAAGTAGCACTTGCTTTCCGGGACTTTTTGCAAAAACGTTTTAACTCTTTTTTTATTCAACTTATTAAAAACATGGGAATTTAAATTATTTAATAAAATGGTGTCCAATTAATTCACTTTTAATTTGCTTTTTGCCTCCTCGTAAAATAAATCAATTTACGAAATATAATCGAGGTTTTATTTTCATGAATTATCATCATAAATCGATTTACGATAAATTCGAAATGATGGCTTTATTTTTACTGGTTATTACATATTTATGAAACAAACCACTGTGTATGTGGAAGGAGGCAATTGGGCGATTGAGAAAATTTGTAATATTGGTTCAATAATAAACATGTTTTGAATAAATATTCCGTACGAGATTATCGAATTTGAGAGTGATTGGAAGAATTATTCATCATATTATAGTAATTCGATGGACGATCTCAACATTTCACTCCTTTCTCCCTCACTCCCTCCCTCCCACTCTCTTTCTCTCTCGTCTCTTTAATGAGGGATGGCTTCAAACGATCCACTTGTTATGCATATGCTAAAGTTACCAGTACGGAATCGATCCTCATTTTTTCCTTTTTCATTAATCAACAAAAATTGGTGAATTATATAATTGTGACAATTTAGCTATTCCTGTATTATTATTGGTGGAACGTAATAAAACAGAAAATTATACGATAATTTTTAATTTACATTTTATAAATAACATTTAATATGACTAAGTGCAAGAAATGCGGCGTTTCCCCGCTAGCGCGTGTAAAGTCGTACATATGATTTTACGTTCGACGTTGCCATATCTCCTACTAAGCACTTGAGCACCAATGGCGTGCGCATGCGCGTAAGAACGATATGGCAACACTGTAAGGCTCGAAAGTATTGCGGCAATTCCCCGCGACGCGTGTAGCGACGTTTGGAATTTTAGCGCGTGTGATGGAGGGTTAATATTATTTGGGGTTCTCGCGCATGCCTGTTGCTATAACAGACTATCAGGTCATGTCCGGAATATGTAACACGAAAATATCGAATAATTTTTTCTCCCAATTTATGTTGTAGGGGTTCAATTACACAGAGTGGTAGATATATTGAAAATTTTCAATTATCATATACCTTTGATACCATCTCAATATTTATTTGAATTTGTAGGGCAATAAATTCACCACAGTAATGAAGTGTGAATTTAGAAGTCCAATGAAACTGCTTTTTTTTCAACAAATGGTCTGATAGTCGAATTGGCTATTTTTAGTCAATTCGACTATATTTAGTTCCTCAATTTTGTACATGATATGCCTTTCATTTTCATTTTGATGGTTTTCTACTGAATTCTCTAATTACGAAATTATTTTTTTTATGATATATTTCCAGTTTGCCATTTACTGAGTACCGGCGTAGCTGCAATATTCGGACCTCAGAGCGCCCATACCGCGTCTCATGTTCAGAGCATCTGCGACACTATGGAAATTCCACATCTAGAAACGCGATGGGATTACAGACTTAGACGTGAAAGTTGCCTCGTCAATCTCTATCCCCATCCCACGACCCTTTCAAAGGTACGTTCGTTTATTCTGCATTTGTTACGTAAACATCTCATATTTTCCTGATTAAGGTAGATCGGTGACGGCTACGTGATCTTTGCAGTACCTATTATAGACCAAAGTTTGCAAATGCAAAATTGACTTTGAAATGATAATTTTATTATTTTCGAAATATAAACAGCGGAGAATGGATATTTTTATACGATTTTATTGTCCAAAAAATGTTTACTAATTGAAATTTGAAGAGCGTAGTGGATTGTAAAACGTGTTATGGCCGTTACTGTCATCTGCCAAAACTATCAGTTTTGTTTATAACCTACATAGAGATTTACACAAAGGAATTACGCAACGACAGAGATTTTGCCAGTTTACCTATTACCATTAATTCTAACGATATTTATCAAATACGGTAAAAACATTCAAGAACAAGAAATAAAAACACAGTCAAATTGGCAAACTGTCACGTCTGAAGGCATCTTCTAGCAGACGCTGAATACAGAGTTGCTAAGCGCTCTCGCGCTCTTTCCCGTCTCATTCCTGTGGAAATCTCAATCATTTTACAACGAATAATTTTTTATTTTTCAGTCGATTTTCAATGGTAACGTCCAAAAACCCAAGCGCTTTTATATTCAGGAATATTCGCGGAATACAGTGATCAATTTTTTATTACGAAATCTTGGAAGTACCAAATGTAAAAATTCAATAAGTCTTGACGTGCATACGATTTTTCTATACTCGTAGGGACAAATGTCTGGAAACAGTCGATTTTTACGAATTAATTACTACCAAACTAGATGGTAAATAGCGTTCAAGTTGCAAATATCAATTCATCTCGTATTTATGTGTAACTATAAAAATTGTTAGTCCTTCATCTTGGATGGCTCAAATTCACCGATCTACCTTAAAAGTGCTACTACATTTTAATTCATATATTTTTTCCAACTTGGATTTAAAAATGAACAAATGGATAAATGTAATAACTTTTATTGCCTTATGTTTGAAGTGCAACTTGAATTTATTAATTCATTTTAATATTTTTATTCCGGTTCAAAAATTTTGATGCCACAGAAATGAATAATCATTATTTTTATTTTTATTCGGACAGAAACCGTTCGATGAATGTTTCCAAAATTATTTTATTCACCTATCGTGCAATCATTCTATAATTAGAATAATTCCTCATGCCCTTTTAATGAGTCCTGAGTGCGCACTTGCGATTCATTAAAATATTTTAAACGCTCTCAGTTATATCAGTGAAATGTTTGTTGAATGTAACATGGAATTGAATTATCATTATTTTCATTTTAATTGAAACAGAAATCGTTGGATAAATATATTAAAAATTATTTTGTTCACCTATCGTGCAATTTTGTGTATATTATGTTATCATCCGAGTAGACGATTTTCTTATGACTATTTTAATTCTTATTCGTATGGAAAACGTGAACAACATTAAAAAGTGCTCGTCAAACATGTACTTAAATAATGCCAGAATGTCTCATTTAATATCGGTCGTATGAGAAAGATCGTTTGAAAATTACGCACTTAAGCCAAGCCCTTTTCACAAAGTATAGGCGCCAACCCTTGTCAACGTTACGTACTTTACGAGATCCTATAACTTCGGTTTCATTGAGGCTGTAACACTTTTCTCGTGGCGGCTTGGCGCCCTAGAGTCTTCACAATTTTTTCCACCCTGAAAAATAACCTCGTATTCAGAACGTGAGAAAGCCGAGAAAATACTCACTAGAGCCGAGAAATGTGTTCTAGTTCCTAGTTTTTCTCATATGACTTCTCAACTTTTATTAAAACCATTTTTTTATTATGCAACTCGACAGCCCAATGAATGAATACTTGGAAAACGCATTTTCAAATCTCGTCAACCTGTCAAAATAATAATGATGCTTTTATTTATCGTTAAAACAATTCTTATCTCAATTAATGGATTTTCGAAACTTATTTTTTTTTTTTAATTTATAAATATAGCATGGCGTTTCGATACGCTCTTAAATTGAAAACCTGAAGCAGGTTATTGTTCACATATTTATGTATATTTAATGGGGATGTAACTTCAAACATTTGACGGATGATTTTTTTGTTTGTATTTGAATCTTGAAGTGAAATCGGAAGTATTTGAAAATGCAATGTCAGGATGAAAGCTTTTTTCCCCTTTCTGTATTTACGTAAGCTTAAAAGGCCAGACGAAAGCTGAGTTAGAAAGGACCACAAGTGGCGAAAAAAAAAGAATACAGAAATCGCTACTGAAAACACCGCACTCCGTCTCAGAGACGAAAATATACTTTGGAGCTCAATCCGAATGGCGCAGATCAAAGAAATCGCTTGGCTATTCCTCGATATATATTTGTATATAAACCTATACACGTAGATAGGTATATATCCAAATCGATGTTCTGTGGCGATCGATGGTATTGGCAGGGAGAATAATATTTCCACGAATCAAAGGAAAGTAAAACGTGTCTTACTGGGGTTTTCACCGATATCCTATAAATTCTTTTGGGCATGAATGATTTCGAAAAATTTTCACTCTTTCAAAGGGTCAAGAGTCTTGCTACGTGATTTTTCAAGAGTTCAAAAGCTTTAGCTCTCAAAGAAATGTATCAGGTCAACGTGAGCTCAAATATTCAGTGACCCCTCTGGTCATGAAGCTCCCACTTTTGTTCGTGTATTTTTGCCCCATTAGTCCTTTCGTCACTTCCTGTCTAATTTCCAGCTCGTTTCAATATTTATCTTATCTCCTCTTTCGCTCTTTCTCAGACTTCCCCGTTTCATTTGGGGAGGAAAAAAATCGTTCGAACTTCCCTGAAAGGAGGCAAAAATCTCGTCATGTTTTCTCACCGATTTACAGAGGGAAATGCACGGAAGTAAATTCGCAAAGGAAGGAAGTTGGTGGAATGAAAATCGTTCCGAGAGAGCATCTCGTTCAGTAAATCACATTTTTTAAAAGAACTTTCGACGTCATAGAAAGCTTTTAGGAATTCTGATTGAGGGAAACAAATTTTAATTTAAATTATCAAGGGCTCTTATACTGGTAGTGAATACTAAGCGGTGTGTTCCTATCATTTTCTTGATAAGTCAATATTGCATGTCATTAAATCCTCAAATTTTTTGTCCGGTATAACTATGATTAAATAATAAACATCCATTAGCAGTCTAATATAATATGAATATAATATAAAACTAACAAATGGACGAGCATAATTAAAGACCGGTAATTAATCCAGAGTATTGCGAATAGTCGAAATAGTGGATGGTGCATTAAAATATTCCACTACGGAATTTGTGTGTTTCGGCATTATGCGGTAATTCATACGTCGATATGTAATTATATTCGCTAGAATATTCGCTTGTGGATTAAATCAGTTCTCATTAAATACATCAAGAAAATAAATAATTGCACTTAAAATTTCCTGTAACCAAATGATTACTTTAAAAATTTATTCGTAAAATATTTCAAGGAGATCTTTTAAATACTTATTTAGAAAATACGTAATTATTATCCAGCTTCAAATTATGAAACAAATATTAAATTAAGAGATCTATGACGGTTTATAAATACATACAAAGTGTATTAATGGGAACTCAGACAAATTCCGAGATAACCGATCCTTAACGATTCCCGTTTCGAGAGTATATTTCGTATATATTTGCATCGAATCTTCAGGTATTCTCGACTTCTCCTGGATCTATCTCGTTCCCTTCTCATCGTATAGATTTTCTCGACGATAATGAACCTCGTGCGGTCTGTGAATCCTCGTCCTTTCGCGCTTTACGATCGTCGAAGAGCAGCGCACGATGATGGAACAGCCGGTCTCTTTCTCTTCCTTTCTCTCTCTCTCTCTCTCTCTCTCTCTTCATCCCTTTTAGCATGCCTCTCAGATACCACACTGGCACGTCGCAATCCGTTAAATCAGCCACCGCGTTTCTGGTGGAATTCAATTTACTATACCTCGAGATCGACGAGAGAAGAGAGCTCAACTGGTCCGTCTCGCGTATTTCCAACCGTCCTACATTTTCCACCATCTCTCTCTTTCCTGTGTCTCCCTTCCCGGTTTTTATCCCTCCCTCTTCCTTTGGTTCCCCCTTTTTTTATCTTTTTCTCTCTTTCTCTTTAACACGTAAATATAGAGCACTGGTACAGGCAGGAGTAGTTAGGTCACATTGACAAACGAAGAAAGGAACGCAGCTTCCGTCTTCTCCCCCTCCTCCCTCTACCTCTGTCTTTTTCTCTTCCTACGTGCTTCTGTACCATTTCCTACTTATTACTGTACCTTTCTTTCACCTCGATCGCCTTTGTACCACTTCGTATTCGCTTCTCTCGTTTCTTCTAGCGTAAAAAGACGAGAACGCATGTCTCAAATCGTTTCACTTGTCTTTCGATAATTTCTTTTCCCGCTCGACAATAGAGGGATGCTGCAAAATTGCTTCCGAACATACGCGTAACGAAAATTTGATAAACTGTCAGAAATAAAATCTACCCTTCTGAAGTTGTTAACCCATTCGAATGAGAAATTTGTTAATGCTTTGTGGGCGCATTTTCCGTTTTATATTACATTGTTTAAACATTTTTCTCCTAAACTTCTATTTTTTATTTTTTATTGGCGATTTTTTACAACTTTTAAACTCGCAACATTGTCAAACAAAAAAAATCCTTGCTACTTTTTTTGTGCATACTTCATGAAGGCTGCATTTTTCAAAGCGTAACAAAATACAGAAGCTTTAATGGATTATATGAAGGGACGCTGGGACCACCCAGCTTGGCCAAGAACTTCTGGTTAATTACTTTTTAAAACTTGTAGTAATTCAACCCTTGGATAAAGTTTCACCCCTCCCTGTCTTTCTTTCTCGATTCACATCACTTCCCATCGGCTCTCAATTTTAAGATCAGTCACACAGTTTTCAATTATTATGCAAATTAGCAAAAAAAGAACAAAAGCTCATTGACTTTGAAATTTGCATTGCAAATGTAAGAATAAAACCTACATTTGAAAATTTTAGGAATAAAAAGTTAATTAATTAATTATTTCGTTCATTGTCTTTAGTAAGGATACGTTTTGTTTAAATTTTCCATAAAAAATATGATTAACTATACTAAGTTATATTGATAAAAAAAAATATGGCAACAATTTGAATGAATAAAATCTTTACAGAATAATGACACAGTTTTTCAAAAGTATTTTAACGATATCGTACTTTGCAGTGAATGCCAAAAACTAGTAAAAAAAAAAATTGTTTCGACCCTTGGTGGTTGAGAAAAAAAGGGGTGCATTTTTGTTGGACCTAAAATGTGCTTGGTCGTGGTAGTACGAAACAAGTCACAGAGATCTGTTTTACGAGAGACCGAGGGTGAGTTGAGATTGAAAACAAGGGATGAGCGAGAAAAAAAAGAGGTGGCATGATGGCAGCAAACGTAGATATTCTGGGTGCACTTCCGTTGCAGACTTGGTGATCTAGGAGTGACGGAAAAATACATTATTAATGAGTACATTAGTGCCTCGATATAAAGCAAAAGAACTGTTCGAGTAAAGTGTCTGAGTGCAGCCACCATCTTGTTCAACTAGAAAGAGAAAGAGAGAGAGGAAAAGAAAAATTCTACGCTCAGTTACAACGAGTTGTACGAGAGTATAGACGTAATATACATTCCGTATTCTCTGCACCCGCAAAATGCCTTTCTCAAGAACAGTAGCAACTGTAATGCAGTATAAAACCTTACTATTCCACTATATAGTTATAGCTCTTCTGAAAACACACGTCGTAAGAAGCTTACGTATGGGAAATTTCAGGGCAAATCGACTTTCACCCTCTAATTTTTATTTCAGTAGTTTAAAATTGATACAATCTCTAGCGACGCTAGAAAATATTGGTCAATCTGATCAATTTGTATGGAATATTTTCTCGACTGTGAAAAAGGAAAAAAAATTATATTCCAAAATTATTAAAATTAAAAGTAATTGTTAAATTAAACTGAAACGAATATTGAGGGTTGGAAAAAGTAAAAAAAAAAATATAGAACATCGAGAAAAAAATGATTGAAACATATTTCCATCATGGAACCAAATATCTTTTGAGAACATTTTTGAAAAATATATATTATATGAGACGCTGCAGAAAACACAGTTTTTTAAATATAAATAGTACTTTCAGAGAATGTGCCAATTTGACATGGAACGTTCCAAATATGGTTATGTAGATTGATGGCCTGAAGCGAGACGCCGACCAAGTGGAATTTTCACACATATTTCATACGCCCTTTTGACATTTAGGCATTGATATTACGGCAGGTAAAAGTGTAGTTACGAGTGTGGACTCTGCAAACTCGACACACAATGACCATCACTCATGACTAAAAAATTCAAGGGGATGTCGATGTGATCGAAGCAAAGTGCACATTGGCGAGGAGGCTTCTTTTTCCTTTTTCTCTCCCAACCTTAAGGGGACCGTATGGTCTAGAGCACGAAAATTTCACCTATTTTCACGATTTTTTTTTTGCTTTAAAAAATTTAAAAATCGATGTTTTAACTTTTCGGGTTTATTACTACCTTTATTAAGTATACAAAAAAATTTTTTTTTTATTTTAAAAACAGTGTTTATTATCATATAATTGGCATTGAAGACGACCCTCTCGAAAAATCCGACCCGGACGGTGAAGATCGATCCGAGACTTCTACTCATCTGAAACACAAAATTCAAGAAGATTCTTAATCAGAAAGAGTGCAGTTATGGTCGGGACTAGAACAAATCGAAAAAATTAAAAATTGACAAAATGGCGCGCTTTTGAAAAAAAATTCGTAAAATCGGGTTTTTTTTTCACTAGTTTTTTAGTATAAACAATAAGAAATTATTTAAATAAAATTATGATTGTAGTTCCGACGATAGCCATACATGTTGTGAACAACATATCCAAATTTCAAGTGATTCGGTTGAATAGTTTTTTTGTTTTCACCTGCGCAGTGCCGAAAAAAGTCGTTTCGAGATAAATGAGTTTAAAGTTTGAGGTACAGATATTTTCAAAAATTGAGCAAATTTTGAATACTTACAGTTAATCCGCGATTCCGGCACCATATAGGATTCCTTCGGAACGTTCATAATTCAAGATTTCCTCACTCCTTTCATTTCTTCGAGCTGTCCGAGCCTCTTTGGAGTTGTCCGTGCTCCTACGGTTGGCGCTCGATACTCGCAGCTCGTCTCGGTTTTGCGCTAGTTGCTCCGCTTGTGGCCCGATTGTTATGCCCATGGTCTCCATTATTTTCAATAGGGATGCAAATCCTTCATTGAATATGCAAGCGGAAATGTGAGTGGCAATATCAATGATTTTTTTTCCGGCAAACAGATGTTTCGGCGCAAGGTGCCACACGCAAGCATTGAAACTTTCGTTATTGTTCTGCGTATTACTGCCAATACACCTTTCCAATAAAGTCTCTGCTGTCAATTCTTCATAAATTGGTTTTAATATCTCTTGTGCTTCATCGCACAGAGCAGGTGGGTGCTCGTAGGTGTCTAAAGTACCTGCAGCCTCACTTTGACGCCACTTGCACCACGATTCGGAACCTGGAGGACAGTACGAGTGTTGCGGATTTTCATCTGTTGAAATTTTGTGATAATATGCTGCCCATATTTCACTTCTCATCCCTTCAGTCGAATCTGAATTACGTCTAATTGCTAGACCGTAATAAGTTGACAGCTCTTGCAATAATTTATTCGTCAATTGTTGACGCTTCGGTGTTTTATTTATCGATTTCCGCTGTGTCTTTTTTCCCTCTTCTTTTTCTGTCAATTTCTTTGTTGCTTTCTTTATTTGTGCATGTTTTTTTTTCGCATAAACAGCACGTTTGTACAAACGTTTTTTAACATGCAAAACACATTCTTTTTTGCAAACTAAAAAATCATCCCCGTAAGGCTTTGTGTCCAATAAGGCTTTGAACGTTTTCGTGTCGCGGACCGCTCTCTACCTGCGTTATGGGCTGTAGAAGCTGTAATATTGAGAATTTCCGCATGAAAATTTCACAGTATATTCTTGAGATACTATACTTTCGACATATCGAAAAAAAAAAAAATCGATTTTTTCAAATTTCTAGACCATACGGTCCCCTTAACACTACTAGCTCCGGGTGGAAAAATTCTCAAAGCTAGAGGCTGAGCTTTGCTCGAAACACGTACACGAATATCGTGGAAATTTTGTTCGCACGATTGCATATGTGTGTGCGTGAGCGTTAGTTCAGTGCCTGCTAAAAATCCGAATCCGTGGCGTTTGCCCAATTTTTATTTCCGCACCTCGTACTACGGATAAAAGGACAAACGATCGGTCACACCTTTTTCAAATATTTTTATCCCGTTCATATACGACCTGAGTCCGGTTGTTTGTTATGTTGGTAGTCTTTTATTATTGCGGGGATTGTAACAATGAAAATAATGGATATTAAATATATTCACTAATTTCATAAAATCGACCAAATGGATTAAACATTTTTATGACCATTGGCTGATATTTTGCCAGGATACAAGTACAATTTGTAGATTTCTTTATTTTGTCTTTATCAACTCCCAAAATATAGTGGTTCAAGTAGGGTGTAGTTTTCGTGTAATGAAAACTGTTGTAAAGTGTTATACCCAGGAGTTCTACAATAGACAAAGTACAAGAGCAAACAAAATTGGTAGCTGAGTGAAAGGGAGACGAAGAGAGAGAGCGAGGGTTCTCCCACGCTGCACTGCTCTAGGATATATTACGAAGTCCAACACATATTTATTCTTTGTATACTTTTTGTCCCTTTTTTTCGGCAGGAAAGAAAACTTTTCAACAGTTTCTTCTGTATGCGAATTTTAGTTTGGCCTTTTCCTTCCCTCCTCGTTTTTCCTCATTCTGTTTCTCTTTAGTTCCCTCTTTCTTTCCTTCTCTTTACTCGGTTTGGACATAACGGAAGTGGGTGTACACCCGGAAAACAGTAATTGACCAGAAACATTCGCAGCACTGAGTTTTGGTTTCCGCGGGAGAAAAAAGCAAGGATTTTTCATTCTGGGACGTTCTTTTGATAAAAGTGGCATTTTACTAGGACTCCCGCCGTTTTTACCAGTATATGATTCGAGTAGTTCTGAAACTTGGCCGATTAACGTCATAACTTCTAGAAATTCATTTTTTCCTTTCATTATTCGGTCTTCTCAACTTCCCTGTTACGTTTCCTCGTAAGAATCACTGGTATAAATTTTCAAGCAACAAGACTTGACGAGAGAGGAACTGCTTCGTAAATAATGAGATTCGTCGAGGAGACGTAAACTCGTTACGAAACTATTAGGAGTAAAAAAAATTGAAAACAGGAAAATTAACTGCCATATTTGGTGATATTTTTTTCTATATAACAGACGTTATTAGTTGCTTTTCTGATTAAATTCGAATCAAAGTTTTCAAGGCTTAAATGTTAATTTGCAGTAATTAATAAAAATATAAAAATTTTATGCAGATTTTAATTTATATTAAATAATTTCGATTTTGAATGGTGTCATTTTTTTTCTGCTCTTCTTTATAAATTCAACATAAAAACAAATATCGAAAGATCAATTCAACGCTTTTTAACTAAATCGCTCACCGCTATTTCTTATGAAACAAATCGTAAATTTTCACATCCGTGTAAAAAATCGCCACTCGTTCAGCTCGTGGATTGAGCGATGAAAAAAAGTATTGAAAAAAAAAAACAAATAATAATGAATTAAGAATGATAGAGTAAAACTCCGTGAAGAAGAAAACAAGTTAGAAGAAACGGAGGTTTGGTTGATGAGGCTGCTCGTCTTCGAATCAGTGTTGTGTCTATGTAACCCAGTTAAAAAAGGCCCTCGAGGATGTCGAGTGGAAAAAGGTAGTCTGTGCAAAGAGTCGAGATGAGGCTCGTTCATCAAGCTGTCGGCGGAAGCTGGCACCGGAAACACGAAGCCAACATCCACTCGCGTGTCCAGAAGTCTGTCTTTTTTGTTATTACTATTGGTTTGTTCCCCAAAACTGTATTGAAAATTTTCAAGTACAGGAAATATTACAGGGACATGAAAAAGGATGTAATATGTTCCGAGGGTTCAATTTATCCATTTCTTTCCAACGTTGCTGAACAAGTGGCGTGGCAAAAAAAAAAAAAATATCTTATAGCGATGAAAAATGTAAAAAAAGCGAGTGCAATTGAGGAAGTTTGCGCGAATCTAATGTTAATCGAAAATTCCAACTTTGACGGTTGAAATTTGGAAATATTATAGAAAAATATACCGTACATCTATTACCGGAATTATTTTTGGATCCACCATCTAGTTGTCGAGAAAACAATTTACGAAAATCACATAGGCATAGGCCTTATACATATAAGAGGTTAGGAGGTTATGCCTATGTGATTTTCATAAATTATTTTCTTGACAACTAGACGGTGGATTTAAAAATAATTCCGGTGATAGATGTACGGTATATTTTTCTATAATATTTCCAAATTTCAACCGTCAAATCTGGAATTTTCAATTAACATTAGATTCGCGTGAACTTCCTTAATAAATTTCCAAGATTAAATGAAACTGCTAAAAAAAACCCGGCAAAGATTCTTTTAGAATTTCGTTGAAAGGCTTTCCCGGCAGCGTGACCGAAGGCATAAAAAAATCTTTTGAATAACGAACCTGAACGAAGAAAAACTAGATTATTTAAGTCTCGTTAGAAAAGGAGCATAATAAATTATGCAAGCATGTACTTTGCGTGATTTAAAAAAAAAATCCTTCTCACACCATGGAACCAAAATATCGCAGAGTTTTCCGTCTTCTGGCGTACTCAACTATCCGGAAAACGTTGTTTATCAGAACAAAAGAAATTTTTCTCCTATCGCGTTTTCAACTTAACGAGAAAATCAGGTCGTTATGCATTTTATCTTTTTTTTTACACCTGATTACTCGACGGTTCATCTGCTTCATATTTTTACATTCCATTTCTTGTGTAATGTTCGACGAGATTAGACATTTCTTTTTTTTAATCAAGATTTAATTGTTTAACATATTTGCATGATTACCACAACTCATTTTTTCAAGAAGGAGATCAAAAGAATAATTTCATTTAAGTTTTATACGTATTCAGGAGTAGTTTGAAATCTTCGGAACCTTTGCAGCCATTTTTTTAGCCAAGTAATGAAATTATTATTAGTGGACTGCGTCAAAAGTCTCAGTTTTGCATACGAAATATGCAATGTTTTCTGCAGTAGAGACAGTGCGAGAGAGAGAGAGAACGGAATAAGAGAAAGAGAGAGGGAGAGCAAAGTTTGAAGTAGTGCCGGAACGAGGGTATAAGGCACTCAGTCACATACGTGCCTGAAATGGCAACGGTGCAACAATGATAAATTCCACATTCGCGTTTACTGTGGTTCACCATTCGTGCAGGTATATGTCTGTAATACGGGCTTGTGTATTTCGCCGATACTATGATAAAGGAAGGGAGGGTGAAACAAGACTGAGACTGAGAGGAAGAGAATGAGAGAGAGAGAGAGAGGAAGAAGAAAGCAAAAGACGTACCACGAGATAGAAGGAAAGCTTTGGACTATAGCGAGGGCGTGCTTGGTACGGTAGAGTCTGAAATATTTCCGCACAATTTACATTGCCCGCAAGGGTGAGTTTCTCCTCCACCCCCACATCCGTTTCTACTTCTCTCCTTCCTCTTCCTCACTATCTCACTTTCGTCGCTTACTCTCCCTCAATTTCTCGTTCTTTCTCTCCCTCATCTGTATTTCTCACCCCCTCTTTTCTTCACTCACCATTTCTCTTTCTTTAGGTAGAACACCGGTGCTCTCGTCACGTCGTGAGAATACGTAATATCAAGACCTTTATAGCAATAGGAGAAAGGTCTACTGAAACTAGTGGCTATATACAGGTCTTTCGTGCTTCTAGTTTTCCCTATTTACGATTTCAGGCCGGGGAGACTTTACCGGGTAGATTACTCTTCTGAACCTACGGCTTTTCAAGCACAGTCAACTTGCTAACAGTCTTTCGTGCGAATTAAGAGGATGGATCAGTCACCTAACCTCACCTCGAATTTTCGAAGTTGAAATTCTTCGATACGGTTTGACCGATTACAAAAAAGCTCTGTGGGCCCACGCAGGACGATGGAAAAAATGGGCTGACAGAGCCTTTTTGTAATTGGTCAAACCGTGTCGAAGAATTTCACTTTCGAAATTTGCAGCTATCTCTCTTGAACTCACGGTGATGAGATACCGACTGACCCATACCCTTAAAACAAACAAATAAATTTCTCGAACTTGTGTTAAATGGCATATCTCATTTTTACGTTATAGTCAATTAATTTAGTCATACAATTTTATTTGAATTCATCAAACGTTTTACTCAAAATTCCTTAATCACGTTATACATTTATTCTCAAACATTCCATTAAATTTATTACGTGAATATAAATTTCCATAAACGTTCTCACAGTGCTCTTAAGGTAGCAAATATATGTAGTAACACTGCATTGAAATTCAGTGCTGCATCACAATTGCGTTTTCACGTAAGACTCGTTCCATAAAGTGTGTTGAGGAAAAAAAGTTTTCGAAGTGCGACACGTTGCTCGGTTGATAACGTAACTTTTTCTCATCCTCTTTCGGCCATCGTCACTCCATTGAGGAAATCTTGAAAAGTGGCAAGAAGGACTAAAAGAAATCGGAAAATAAAAGATGAAATATTTAATGAGCAAAACTTTTTTTTTTAATGCTGTTTCAGGCGTACGTTGACCTGGTTAGAGCGTGGGGTTGGAAAAGCTTCACGATAATTTATGAGAATAACGAAGGACTTGTGAGGCTCCAGGAATTGCTCAAAGCTCATGGTCCTAGCGAATTTCCGATCGCTGTTAGACAGCTCGGTGAAAGCGACGACTATCGGTAAGTTTTTGAATATTTCATATATCTGTATATTTTTTAAACTTATTCAGGTAATTTAAAAAGAGAAAAAACAAATATGTTTTCGCGTCTGTAAGTTTTTTCAAGATGTAAAAGAATTTAGTATACTTTTTAAAAATATCATGACGATATTTTTTCATGTTAGTTTCCGTACCAGCGGTAACAAAAAATCGATACATAGATTAATGGAATAATTTTTCAGAGTAATGAATCATGTCCATCTTTGATTGAGTGTTACTTCCAGGGAAAAATGTTGTATATTACAGATAGGAGGATTGAGTCGAATATAGGAAGAGTGGATTGTACATGGTGAACCTGAGCGAACCATAACCCGATATCGATTTGATCGGGCATAAGCTCTCGGTTTTCATTCAGCTCTAGTATGCGAATAACCGCACGCGGAAACATATACGCTGGTTTCCGTTTGCTTCCGATCTCCGATATTTGATCTCGAGAGACAATAGCCACCATTCGCGCTTTGATCTATATCTCTCTCAGTATTGTCTTTCTCTCTGTGTATCTCCCTCTCACTCTTTATTCCTATTTATCCTTCTCTCTCTTCCATGGCTTCGGAGGGCATTTGTCTCGCATCCACTCGTCTTTACGTGAGGCGATGAAAGGGGTTGTGCTCGCTTTCACGTCCAGTTTTGTTGCCCTCTTCCCTTCAAGCGTTCCCGTTACTTCTCCTCCTGTTATCCTGTCCAATGTGAGAAAGTTACCTACTTCAACTCACTGCTGAATTATTCAGGGACCCCTATACACATACTGGCAGTGACTTATCGGATGAAACGATTGGTATTTGAATAAGTAGTGTCGAGTGTATCGCTGCAGATCACTTTGTCTTTTTCTACTTATATGTATATACTTGTAGAAGATATTCTAGAACATCTCGACAGGCCCATAAATCTTGATGAAAATTATTTATAGGATCTCTGAATGAATCTAATCAAATAATTTTAGTTTTCATACCACCGCTCATTTCTAATCATTATTTCTCAAAAATATTTCTATATCCAAATGGTGTTTCACATTTGTTCGATTCATTTTTTTAGGTGTGTCTAAATAATAAACCGATTACATAAGACTGATTTGTCTTTCGAAATTATTGATTGTCACCTGAGGAAATTAGGAAAGATTCTTTTGTAAAAATAAATAACTTGAAAATTCTAGACAAAAATTTCTGAGAGCAAGATGGATTATCTCTGAATACGAAATACCTCATATTGGAGGGAACGGATATGTCTATATTCTATGTATGCAATGTGTATGATTCGAGTGTATTCTATCATGTGAAAAATAAATAAAATACGGAAATATAACTGCATGGTACATCTGTCCTTCCGGAACAGCGACCAGAATTATTTATTTTGTATCTCGTATTCTCCATCTTCCATGTCCTCTCGTCGCTATTGTTTCTTTGTTTCCATGCTTGTATGTTATTTCTTAAGACATCTTGATTTTTTTCTTTACGGTACTACATTCTTGTTCTTGAAGAAGAAACAAGTAGTACGAGATGGTTTTGATCAGGCATATAAGAAAATCCATCTCTCCAAGAAACATGACGTATTCATCTGAAAATAATATTTTTATGGCAGAAAATACAGAAGTGTAGTAAACGGTTATTGTACTATCATAAAAAAATAAAAAAAATATCGTAGTCGAATCGTAATTCAATCAAAAAAAATCGCTGAATTTTGTTTTTTTTTAATAACTTGAGTTGAATTTCTTTTCCCGTTTGTTCTTAAGTAGAAAGACGAATTCTCGAGTACAATGAGGTAAGAAATTTTCAATTGAGCATCCCTCGACAGAGGCATTGTTCAATAAAGAATCAAAATGAGAAAGAGAGCGACAGAGAGCAATGAATACTGCTGTAACATTAGAGAAGAATCGTCGTTGCTTCGTGGAAGCTCCACTTGGACATTGAACGTAAGAAAAGAGGATAATGAAAGTATAGGATATAGTTCGCCCTGCCATGAGATGGTTTGAGACTAGGAGAGGAAGGAGGGCGCTCAGAAAAGGAAGGGTTGCACGTAGTAATCCCTCGAAGTATGTACGAAGAATCTACAGGAACTATCTGACTGACGTAAACCCAACGGCGAACGGTCTTCGAACCCTCCATCCACGAGTACAAGGTTTATGACTCACCGTCAATCCACTCCTCACCACTCCCCTCCTCCCGCCCTGCGAAGTACCACTTGGAAATCGCGGGGTAAGGTAGAAGTGAGGGTGATCAATGTTCATACATCTGTCTCGAGTGTGACAACCTTAATACTCGAAATCACGAGGCACAATTACATTTCGCTCTCTTCGGACACAACCCTTCTTACGTGCTCAACGAGAACAACGGATTTACGATCCCCCTCGTATTAAAGGAGTACGATAAGAGAAACAAAAATTTCAATTAATGTCTCGAATAAAAACCAACCGTGCGAAATGTTGGCTTATTAGTTATTAATAATTAATTTCGATGGTTTAATAACGTGGGTAGCTTGAGGAATCATTGCTGGGACTAATTAAAATGATCAATATGATCAAAAAATAAATTGAGTCCATTTATATTTTTTTTTATTGTTCCTGCATATACCCTTGCGAATTTTTACAAGCCCATCTCGTCATTCCAGCCTCACTTTTCCCCCACTTCACTAATTTCCATGTTCCCGTGAGACCCCCCAAGAGTGTTACCCATAGCCACTTTTCCTAATGTATCTAATTCGCACGAGGACCAAAGGAAACTGTGGAAAACCCGGTCGATACAGGCGGCTATATTTTTACTCATTTTCAGATGGTTAGCACCATCAGAAACTCAGAAAAACTGCCTTCCACTCAGAGATTATGCGCGAGCCGGTGTATGGCTAAGCGATCATCCAACCGAATCTTGGCCTTGTCCAAGGCTGCTTAATTTGAGAGATCACTGGAACCACTTACCGACCACACACCCATTGCTGTCGGTTTCGAAGCCATTTGTATTTTTTCTATTTGGCAAATAAATGGTGCATCGAATAAATGTACCTGATGGAAAAAGTTCGCCGAGTTGTGATAAAATCAGAAGATGGAATAAAAGTAGATTCGATGGAGAGTGTAGAATGCCGTACGTAAAACTCGCTATCTCCTGAAATTCTCAGAATATTTTCTCCTTTACATCGTACTTGCTACCGTCTTCCTTCGTTTTTTTTATTTGCTTGGGGGCCTCGAAACGCAACTTTTCGACAATTTCCTCTTTAAAACTTTTCATTTACATTATAATACATAGTAAAGCCCACAACCGGTATTCAACAACCGTGATAAAGTTCTCTTTCGCCAAGGATCATTCCGCAAAGTTTGCAACCTGTTAGTGTATAATCTGACGATGTGCATGCATGTTTTTATACGTGTATGTGTGACCTCGAGCTTTTACAATTTCGCCAACATTGACTTTTCTCGGGCCAGACCTGTAAAGCGTGTTGTACGCTTTTTGAAAAAAGTGTGCAAACGTACACAAAATATTTGCTCTTCCAGAGAGCTTGAAGCGCCGCTTTTATCTCTCTTTTCACGGGAATGACATGCGTTAAAATAAAGGTGAAATGTACTGAGTTTTCAAGCATACCCATTTTTATTTCTTCGTTGCGAACTGCCAGAATCTAAAATAAACCATCACGGTGACTATTACTGTTTCTCGAAAGCTCTTCAATTCATTTTTATTAGTTATATCAGCCTTTCATCCAATGAGGTCTAGGAATTCTGCTATTAACAAACATTTGAGGTAGAATAATTTGGAAAAAGATGGTACTATTTACTTCAAAAAGTAATAATTCTTGAAGGCGAAGGCTCAGAACTACAGAAAGTCTATTAATAAGTTATGGCAATTTGGTAGTTGAAACAAGAGCAGCTTTGTCAATGTAGACCAGTTTCGAATTATTCCATGGTTTTCTTGTAGAGAAACAGCCACTATTTGGTATACTCTAGAGAGTAGATTTCGTGGCAATGTCTCACTAGGGAGTCTGTATGTGTATTTCGATCCCTATTGAAATTATCTCCCTTCGCCGTACTGGGCGAACCTTTGAGTTCGCCAATAGCGAGGAACGCTATCAGTTTTGTAATCGCGTCTACTACGGCAACCGATACCTATCGACGAATAGACTAATACGAACAATGCTACATTGTACTTGTTGTGTTTCACACGATATTTCGTACCGCCACAGAAAGGTCTTTGCTCAACCTATTACTCGTCAAATTTCCGTACAGAGAAGCTCGACTCTGTTCGGTCACAAAATTTTCCAACGTTTGACGCTTTCCTGGTCTCCCAACGATCAAAGACCAATCATTTATCGTTCATTCCAAGCTCTCCGTGTCCACTCGTCATACTATTCCGCAATTGGCAATTGATACGGTTCGGCAAACTCCAATAGGATAGGATTCTGTTCCTCTAGCCTGGAATTACGTTTTCAACTCAACAGGACGATGCCCCACTATTTGCTATTCTCTTAAGCCATCCAGGAGTAAGAATTATGGGTTTTTGGATTGTAGATTAATACCAAATGGAAGGAAATAATAAGATTAAAAAAAAATGAAGGTCGGAAAGTTAAAATTTTTTTCAGTCACTACAATCCTCGAAAAGTTTTCCAAATATGAGCTTGGCTGGTATTTTCAAATAATGAATGGAGTATTAACTAAAAGATAACTGAACTTTTCAAAGCAAATTCGACGTACAAGAACTTCCAACGAGTTTTATATTATGTCTAAGTGGTTTTTAAAATTGCATGTCTCTGATTCTTACAGCTTATGTTTCCATTAGATAAGAAGAGTTTTTACTGAAAGATAATTAAATAAATGGAATCTTTAATCGCAAACGAAATCCGTGCGGGTTGTCAAGAAAACCCATAACATTGATTAATATCAAGCGAAGGAAATCCGGTGTATTTTTCGTACAAATCATCGCTTGCATAGAACGGATAAAAATTCAGTCTTCCTCATCTTTGTTCTTTCGCTCTGAGCTCAAGAAGTATTCTCAAAAAACTAAAAATAATCTGAACCGGTTGTACGCTTTCCTACTGTGATGTTGAAGTTCGGGACGAGAAGAAAGGCGTACAGAAGCTTTTTATCCATCAAGGCCGTTGATACTTCCGGTGAAAAACTAGCTTTACCCGGAAAGTGATTACTTTAAGAAAGTACGCGCGAAGGAGAGTTCGTTAAGACCCTTGAACGAATATCGGAAACACGAGGAGCTGGTACGAAGTTTATTCCCGATATGACAAGAGTTCAAAGTAAAATTTTTGCACGGTGTTTTCAGTGGTACCGGAGGAAGACCTGAAAAGAAACTTGAGAGGAACTCATCGAGATATTCAGTAGAGATGAAGTTGCTGAAAGCATCGTCCTGTATTTTGATTTATTACCGAGGGTGAAAATGGTAGTAGGAAAAAATTGATTTCGTAGAATGATGAAAGAGTAAAACAATTATCATCAATTAATAAATAATAATTACATAATTAGGAAAAGAAAAACAACTAAATATTGTTTTGAATCTATACTTGAACTCAAAGTTTAACGAATCTCACACGTTGACTAATGTTTTTTCCCCAAAAAAAGGCTGGGACTAATTAAATAATCTACTAACTCATATAATCGCTATTTTTTCTTCGTCACAAGCCTCGTATATGAAAAATAAAAAAGCCAGACAGTCAAATGAAAAAAAGGGGGAAGCACGTTTTCATGAGCGTGCAGAGAGGCGTGAAGCCAGAAAATATGAATGTTGACTCGCTTGTGAATGGAACACGTAGAACGAGAGACGGTTTGAAATAAATGAGTCCTGGTGTGTTCGTTTTTTGTTTTTTTTTCTTTACCTCGTATTTCTCTACTTGAACTCTGTTTAGAAAACCGAGAGACGACGATGAAAGGATAAAATGAGTGAACAAAAAGAAATCCGAGTGAGAGAATAAAATGATCTTTCTTGACGATTCTCGGAGAGCATGGCCCATGTATTTTCACATTCCGAGCAACGTTCTATTCAGAGCCTAACGCACATCTATCTCACTCTCCAGGCTTTTCTCTATGACGCAGGAAAACGCATGAGTTCTCGTTGGGCGAGCCTTTGTCGAGAATAAAAAAGAAATAAATCTTCAAGATCGAGTTTCCCGGTTATTATTATTTTTTCCTCCTCTATTTTTCGATCTTCTTGGTATCTTGGAATCTTCGACACGCACTTTTTCATGTATATATACATGTACGTATATTTTTCCATCAAAATATACATATAGTAGGAGAAATGCAAACAATTGGCCAATAAAAATGCATATCGGGATTCAACAGATCTCTGTTGAAATATAGCGACTCACGTGATCAAGTACTTTTCAATGTGGTTTCATCACATTTTTGAGAAACGTCCAGTTTTTATATGAAAAAAAGAATGAACCAACCTTGCAAAAATTCTCTCATTCACATCAAATCTCTCAAAAAATTATAAGAGAACCCCACAAAAATTTACCAAAATCATAATCTTTCAAAACATGCAAATTCAAACCCGACCAAAAATTAAGTCTAAACTTCACAAAAAGTCATTAAATAAATAAAAACTATAAAAACATTAATAGTCAAATACTTTAAAACCTATTAACCTCTAATAAAAAATCTTTTAATTAATTGAAAATACAGTTGCTCTACAACAAGAATAAAGATAAAAAAAATAAGTATGAAAAAATATCCCGGTAGAAAAAAAATCCAAAAGTAAAAAATTAAATAGAAAAAAAAATTCGGTCGAAGTACTTGGTGAGATTTTTTGATTAATTCACATACTGTATCACTCATGGTCACGAACTCGCCAAGTTCTTCGGCCATAATTTTTTGTCCAATATTTTTTCATTGTTTATTCCTTATTTCAACTTGCGATACAAATAAATTTATGCTAACAAAGTTACCGAATAAAAAAATTTGAATGGGGAAAAAAGTATCGACCGAAGCAGATAGCCAGGTTATAACAAAGTTTATCAATTATGCATAGTACATTGTATACATTCAGCAATAAAAAATGAGCGAACTACTTTAAGCCAATTTCTCTTCGAATAAAAATTATTTTTGCTTAAAGCCATGCAAAATACCAATTGAGCTGCCATGAATGCGAGAGATATAGCTCTTTTTATGTTTTTTATATTACTTCTAAAAAACATATATTTAGAAAAATATGAAACACCACTGAGTGGTTGTTTTTTACTTGAAATATAATCCATGCAGGCGAAAAGTTAGAAATATGGTCCAAAGACAACGGTTTACGGGGTTTTTACAGTCCGGTCGGTAAAAAAAAAGTATATCCCAATGAAATGACACTTGACTTCCGAACTGTCACTCTAACTAAATATCAAAACTGATGTGATGAGGCTAGTCACTATTAATATAAATGACACTTAATTATCGCTCTGTCACTGTAATCTACTAACCAAAAGTCACGACTGTCCCTCTAACAAAAAGTCAAAGCTGATTCGAAAAAAATATTGGTCAGCTGTCACTCCCACGTTCTTTATAACCGCTCTATAAGACCAATAGTCATAATTGATTAGAAAAAATTGGTCAGCTGTCACATCTGCGATCTTTATAACCGCTCTATAAAATTCGAAAAAAATATTGTTTAGGTGTTACAACCATGATCTTTGTAACCTCAGTACTGATGTTAATTTATAAATGAAAAGTCAAAGATGTTCAGAAATATTGTCGGTAGCTATCACATTCACGAACGATCTCAGATATCACTAGAATTTTTACCAGTATTACTAGTATTACTAGACAGCGACTGCCAAAAAAACATATGAGTATCAAAAATATGTGCGAAAAAAGCCAGAATTTTTGATGCAACAAAAAAATAAAATATTAATATTTTCAATACGCGTTAAGTTACAGACTTCTAATTAGTCGTGATCGAAAGAGAAAAAAAAATAAAAAATACGTGAACCGATAACATCCTCCAAAATGCTATAATTAATTAAATATTACGGAAATAATTTTTGAAAGGTTTCGAAAACAGTTGGAAACGCGGTCCTTCAGGTAAAGAGTTTTGGAGCGAACTCTCTTTAAAAATGTACTTGTCTCGAGTCGCTCTAGATAAATTTGCTTAAATAAACAAAAATGACCGTATTCAAGTAGAAGAGAAAAGAGAGAGAGAGAGAGAGAGTGATGAAAAAGATAAATACGTGGAGAATGAAGATAAGACACAATTGCGCTTGCCTGTACACAACGTAGACATTTCAGGTAAAGTCCTGCGGACTTCCATGAACCTAGTTATTTTTGGTGCATTTTTTTCGTCTTATTCTCCAGTTGGGGGTGCGAGAACACCGGTAAAAGTCTTCCACAAGCTCCCATAGCAGTCAGCATGAAAAGTGGTCTCAAGGGATGGAGGGGGTGCTACGGGAAAAGGTGTACAACCCTCTACAAACGACACCATGAAGGTGTGAGTTACAGCCCGTTGGACAGCTCCTCTCTTGTTTTCTCCCTGCCTTCTTTTTTCTCTCTCGCTCTTACAGTCGTTTCTCGTTGCATTGAGTTCAAGTTTGCCGAGTGCAAAGTATGTGCCTTTGCCAATGTACAACTCGTACTTGCCCCCCCCCCCTCCCCCTTTCCACTCCTCTTTTTAGTCTCTCATCTCCCTGCGGAGTACAAAAAAAGCAGTCTACGTGAGTTTGCTTCCCTCTCGCAAGCTTCAATGTATTATCGTTGCTTTTATCTCGCGGTTTCCCTCTCTTTCTTTTTTTCACCCTCACTTCTTTCCCGGTTATTCTCTCTGCTATAATTTTCATCAATTTTCTTCCATCGACATGCATGCCCGCATCCAATCGATTTATGCGAGTTATCACGTTACCGAATAAGATGAAGGCTTCAAAGAAAAAGTATGGCGCAGATACGAAACGAAAAGAAACGTTGAATCAACCCTCTAATATTACCTTTCCCTGTTGAAAAGGATAATATTAATTCTGTTATTAATATTTTTTCTGGCTTTCAAGGTTTTATACTCAAATTTATCATGTAGTAAATAAAAGAAATAGGAGGCATCAAAATGGTGGATGTAGCACGGAAAACATAAAAGGCAACGAAGTATCATGGACAGACATGACTGTCTACAAGTCTTGGGAAATTAAGTTGTGACGATTCCCCAATGGAGTTGTTCCTGAGTATCATAGGGACATGTTTGAGGAAGGGGAAGAGGGAGGAAAGGAGAGTAAGGGGTTGTAAAAAGGACATACAAAGTGCCACTGAGAAATGCATGAAAAGCCTTTGAAGATGGAAACGACGTGAATGCTACGATCGTCAGAGAACCACTCGGTCCAATATTGTATATGTATAGACGCGCACACGCAGACACATTTATGTATATATATAAATGTGGAAATATATACATAAACCACTTCAATGGAGTCTGACTGGCTGTTCTGTCAGATACATTTCTATGAAGCGAGAATTCGATTCCAACCCCGTGTGAATAAGGACCCAAAAAAGTGAAAGTAAAACCATAAAAAAAATCGTACCATTGAATAGTGACGTCGGGAATAAAAATTCACGCCAATTTATCGAATACGTATACAAAATTGAACAAAAGCTGTGATGACATAAAATATCGCGGAAAAAATCATCCCCTGATTTTTATACATTTGTCACATAATAGTAATGATAATTATTATCGTTATTCACTTTTACATGTTGAGATATCTCGAGTGTAAAGATCCACTCTTCTTTTACTGTTAAAAATGAGGAAAAAAAGTCGAACGTTGTAGGGTGTACGTAGATCAAATGAGACGTAATCGAATAAGATCTGCGAGAAGCTGGTGGTTGCCTCGGCGAGTTATTTCCGGTGGTGGATCATAAATCTGTTGATTTGACATAGCGAAAGAGAGTGCCGGGCGTCGAAGGCCGCAAGAAGAATCTTTCACGAACGAATCTCTTTCAATATACATCTCTCCTTAATTATAGTTCGAACTTCGTTTTCTCCCATCCACCTTCTTCTAGTTTCTTTGGCCATTCTCTCATTCGCTCCAAACTCATAATATCGGAAGCTTTCCTCATCCCTGATCTTCCTCGATCGCGCCTTATTTCACATGCTCTTGTCTTTCCTGCTCGAATGAACCTTGAGAGGGGTTCACGAACGTCTATTGATTGCCAGCCAATTTCGCTTTAACGAGTTCCTGATAGCTTCGTGGAAGGACCTACTGATTTAGTGAGCGAAAGAGACGACAACCAGAGTCTGTGAAATAAAGAGAGACAGAGAGAAAAATATATCTATGATATACATATATATTTATATAGATGGGGAAAAGTAAAGGATGAGAGGGAATAGTTTGGGGTTGGAAAAGCGTGGAATTGAGCCGAGGAAAATTTAACGAACCTGATTTCGAAACTCGGCTGGAATCTTCTCTCGACAATCGTTCCCAAAGACCGAACCATAGTCTCTGTGAGTGTGTCCGTCTATGTATTGGTGTGTCTTTCTCTGCATTGTGATTTCATCGATTAATGGTCGATTCGCCTCAGACCTCTACTCGGTATTTTTTCCCATAACGCCACTGCTCTCAGATCGTATAACCATTCTCTCTCTCTCTCTCTCTCTCTCTCTCTCTCTCTCTCTCTCTCTCTTTCTCTCTCTCTCTCTCTTTCTAATTTGATCACTTTCGTGCCAGATTTATGTGCACGTAATTTTCTTCCAAATTCATAGGAATTTATCCTTTTGACAAATTTATACCCGAAAGCAAGATTCCGCAAGTCTTATGAAGTACGAGGTACGAGGGCATAAAATTTTCATTGAAAAGATTGGCAGGCAACGTAGTTGAAAATTGTACAATGGGTGAAGTAGCAAATTATGATGAGTGATGTAGAAATTTGAATTATTTAAAAAATTTTGGTATTGTAGATGGTGAAAAAGTAAACCATTTTCTAAGGATCTAAATGGGATTCATGCGCTTGGAATCGAGCCATTGTTATACGCAGGATAACTCGTTACGGAGATATACGATCCTCATTCGTTTAACTTCCTGCAAAAATTCTCTCGTTCATGAATTCGACGATGCGTTGTAAAAACGTTGTAAAAAAAAAAGTTGTAAAAAACGATGTGGAAATCGTAGAGTTTCGATATCTGGGGAATTCCAAGTGAAACGGGACGATCGTTGGGGCAGAGAAATTTTTGAAAGTCCTGCATTGGTTCGTGACCGCCTTTGAAGGGATGAAAACATTGATGTTTCTTTTTTACGGCTTCAGGGGAATGCTACGTACTCTAAAAACTCGAAGAAAGCAAAAAATTAAATCAGAACACCCCGTGCATGCAATTTGATTCGATTGCTCACGAAACTGTCGCGTCAAACCGTCGAGTATGCGTATGGGGGATGAAGAGATGACATTTTTTTCCATTTTTTTTATCATAGTTTTTGTATCTGTGCTATTTCAACGAATCTTCTATATGCAAAGTTCATCAATCCTCAACGGCTTTTGTGATGTATATGCTGCAGTATCAAATATTGTCCTCGCGAATAACCTTTACGCTTCTGGAATCCTATGAACGATTCTAAGATTCCAGGGAGTTTCTTTTTCTCTCGTTCTCTTTCTCCCTTCCATTTTGTGTACCATGACAATGACTCTTCTTTCTTATCTCAAAAACAAACTCGCGCCCATGCACGTGTGTCTATATGCGTGTGTATATATGTATCAACTACAATTCACTTATGAACAAAGTTTTGCCTGCCTGATATTTGACGAGGCAAGAGAAAGGGAGGGGGAGATTTCTTTGACATGTTGAGATGTGAGCTCGCAAAGTCGAAGGGTAAACTTAGTCCTATACACTCGGCGGAATGTTTCTCGAGATGTAGTCAAGGCTGTTCCATCCTCTCCCTCCGTCCACATTGTCCCTGTCATTTTCTTCGTGAATCATGTCACTTTTGACGTTTCATGTTTTCATATATAGAACAAAAAAGATTTTGTATCAAAAATCGAATTAATTCTAATATTTACACATTACATGTAAGCCTACATTTAATTCGTTCATCTTGTCCCGGGGATAGCGCCAAATGGAAATTGATTGTTACATATCCACGAAAGAATTAGTCTCCCATTGCAAAAATGACAAAAAATATGGTTTAAAAAAAAAGTGGAATCAGCCCAACAGCGTTGATAACGAATTTTTTGCTGTCATTTTCCTCTCTATCTTACTGCCTCTTTCACTCTATCTCTCTCCTTTTCTCTGTCATTCTGCCAGTCCCATCATCCATGTATATATCTCCAGTTTCTGTCGAGTATGTCGCTCGGTGACTCCAATTAATTCGAAGGCTCAGCGAATCGAGAAATTGTCAGGTCAGACGGATTTAATTAACCTCTCGAACGCGACAGCCTGTAGACCAAAGGCAGAGATTGCGATTTCCGTTATACAGCTTGTTTGCGTTTAACTTATATTTCCGAAGCCTCTATAAATATAAATATCATCGTGAATGCAAATTTTATTCCAACGAAAAAAATGCCATGAAAAATTGTTTGGCTATATGAGGCATAAATAATAAATGGATAAACATAATTGATTATTTTTACATTTAGTTACTCTACTTGATAAAAATCTTTTTTTTTTCATCCTCGAAAATAACGATTATTACCCAATAATATATTTTGTTAAAAAAACACTTTCGAGCTCTGTTTTTAATTCAATGGCACAATAACTGCTCGTTCAAAAGAATATTTATTCCTACTTTCTATTTCACTAATTGCTCTGCCCGTTCATGACGAGCAGACCAATTTGTTCACCATGTGGTCAATTCTCTAGCCTCTATCACTGCCAATGGTTACGTACAAATGTGTACCGCAAAGCGAGAAAAAAAAAACATTGAGCGAGGCAAAAACGAGCGGTGAGTTCAATCGGGGACAATGAAAGTACCCACAAAAAATAAAAAAGTAGAAAGCAATAGTTTGATCTAGCAATTTCCAAGTTCAATTTTATTCGTTCATATACAGATTGTGATCGCACTAATTTCGCTGCTATAATCCGTGAATGAATCGTTTATTACTAATTTGTTAAATAATCCCTCTCCTGGATTGAATATCTTTATTTTATCGCATGAGCTTTGAATTTAACATAAGTTTGTTTATTTTCTTGCTGTCAAATTTTTAAACAGGTTTTATACTATGGGATGAAATTAAACTTGAAATATAAAATCAAAATAAACTTTAGGTGGTTGATACGTTTAATACACAAGATTTGGTGCATTTAAATTTGCCTAAGGCTCTTCAATGCTTATTTCATTGTATGATTCAGCCCCGTTTTCCAACCATGTCTCTCGTGTGCGATGCTCACAATCTCGTGTATATACGTGCAAACGCGTATGTTTTTGTTCCGTCTTTTTCTTATACATCCAGCGTACAAAGTATGCGTTCATAATGTAGTGGTCGACGTTTATGCTTCGGTGAATACAGACTAAACTCCACTTTCCTGTATTCTAAATTTTCACGCAGGTGAATTTTCATAATGAGGTCAAAAAGCTAGAAAGAAACTAGGATTTTTTTAATGCTACTCTTTTTAATCGCTGTTTTCCGTGGGTGTCCATTCTCCGGCCAAAATAAAAGATTTTCAACATCCATCATCAGTTCGCTGCTGCATATTTCATTTTCATCGTTTTTCTAGTAGAACCTCTCATTTTTATTCATTTTTTCTTCTTGCCGACTGGGTTATTTTCCACTTTATGTATGAATATAATTTTTTCAACATTTCCATTGTGGAGTCGTCAATAATTGGGCTAAATGATTTTATTCCATTTTTTCAAGTGTCAGGTCTATTAGAAACGCAAAAAATTATAAATAATATGAAAAAGGCCGAGAAAACTACAAGAAAATTTATTTCAAGTGGCATCAGTTTCCAATATATCGACCTCCTTGAAGGGATTCGCATTGGAAGATATACATATGTCCGAGAGTTCTTTAGGAAATTCTTCTATTACGTTTTTTATATATAAATAATAAAAAATGTGTTGCGTGTCATCTTGCGAGATTATTTCTTTTCATAAAACATTTTTTATTTTAATTAAAAATTTATATATTTAAATCATTAATACCCCGCTGGCCTCGTCAGGTAAGAGCTTCTATCTCTCTCCTGACGGACAACCAACAAGAGATCATAAACCACTGAGCAAACTTGGACTTGGAAATTTCAGTATCTGGCATCCAGATGGTAATTATAAAAACTTCGACTGACATTTGGTCAGTTATTTCTCTAAATTACTAATACTCGAGTAATTGTATCAGCATTCCTGTTTTATTTTTAATCCTTTTATTACACCGTCAATTTAGACGTACGTTAGTCAAAAGGTTTGTTGCTTGACCCTTCAGGCAAGCAACCATTTCTTGCTTACCAAAAATTTTTATTTATGTACTCAATTTTCTTTTATTTCTCACCACATTTTTTTGGCCAACCATGTTGGGCCCGCTATGTTTTAACCCTCCTACTTGAGGAGAAGGACCTTTCTCTGATGATTAGTGACAGAAAATTTCCTTACTCTTCCCACTCTAAATATCTCGACCAATGAAACGTTGGATTTCTCGATAATAAAAAAAATAATACATTTTCTGAGAGGCAGCAAATTCCTGTCACTGGTTACAAGAGTCAGTCTTCGAAAACTTCATCACCATCAAGTTCTCAAAATCACTCGTTTGTTTTATCATCGAAATAGTTGAATTTCATATTTTTGTTTTTTGTTTCTTGAATGTATCATCCGTTTTTTGTTATTTAAAAATAAAGTTGCAGTAAAATTAAATAATTAAAGGCAACATATTTTCTTTTGAACAAGTAAATTCTGATTAATTGTAAAAACTCGATCAGAAAGTCTTGTATCGCAATAAAGAAATAAAAATTGCTATACGAAGCTTTACAACCTTCGTAGACTCGTTCTCTCTCTTTGAACGAGTCGTATCACGAATCACGAGATAAACTATGTATCTATATATATATTTTTCTGATGGAATATCGCGTGTCTCATAGTTTCTCGTTTCTCTCGCACTCGTCTGTCTGGCGGGAAGTATTCGAGCACAGAGACATACCAGAGGTAAAAGCTACCTTTAAAGCTTCTATCGCGGCTGTCGAGACGACGTAACTCAACCTCCCCTCTCGTGTAAAGACTTTTCATCCCTCACCAGGTCGAATAACTCTCGTCGAATCATAAGATTTCCGAGGAAGCAAATTATTTTCCCTTACATATGGGCATTTACATGTTCGAGATACTTTATGCTGACTTCGCAAAATTTACACCCCTAACAATATGTTCCAGGACATTTTAAATCGTTTTGCTGAGTTCCAAAAGTCGTTAACTATTTCCAAAAATTTTGTATTTTTCTTAAAAACTGTACAACAATATATTTCGCTTCATGTTTTTTCATCCTCTAAATACGATAAAAACAGCAATACATAGTGGCTGTTTTTCATGGCAAAAGTTAGGTCAATTCAAGATCCAAAATTTATAGTCTTCCAAAGTTTTTTACTCGGGACAGTTCCACAAAGAAAGCAGCCAGGGTCACTCAACTTGGCTCCTCAGGTTGCCTCTCGATGGCTCTCCATCCCTTCTTTTTACTTCATTGGGAAGAGACGTGGCAACTTTTTTTTAAACTCATTTTATCCCCTCAGTGTCATCGTTGCCAGTCCCATTTATTCCACCCGAGACGGCGGAACGCACATTTTGTCTTCTCCATGATGGAGACAAAACCATCCCTTTTCCTTTTCCTTGGTGAAAATTATGGATCGCTACGGATTTGGAGCTTAATAACGCGTTAGGATTATGGCATTACTGCCATCGTTGTTCATTTTCACCCCCTGTTACGTAGGACGAAGACGTACATTACGGATTTCTCGAATTTACCATTTCACGGATGACGAAATGGAATTACCACCACTTTGTCATAAAATATATAGATTCTTTTTCTTACTTTCATTTTTCCCGTATTGATCAATAATAACACAATAATATTACGTTATCTAATCATATATTTTCAGTCATTTCTTCCTAAATTTCGCTTTTGGAAGATCGACAAATAAGAAATATGAAATGAGAACAAAACCGACAACTGCACTTTCTTTTCACGAGATCTTTATCTCCTTTTCCTACTTGTTATATATATACTTGATCACCCATCCTAGTAACATCAGCCCTAAAAGTGTTCTTTAATGCAGAATAATGAAGAGTAAATCCCCACTTTGGGGCACGACATTGACGAATCTCATTTATATCACTTTCACTTCCCTCTCGTTCACGTCTCGACGTTTTAGAGTCGCTTAGAACACGTTATGCATAATTTTCAGCGGTTTTCTCGCATTTTACCACCTCTAACTCATTCGTATTACGTACGACGATCATTCTCTTGTGATTAACAAAATTACGAGTAAGATATCTACCCTTAAATGGGTCATTTTTATTTTCAAACGCGTAGAGTAATAAAAAGTAAAAGTAAATTTAAAACAATAAAAATCTTTCTGAATTTCAATTATTATTATTATATTGTTAATGATGCATAATAATAAAAAAAAACATTAATATAAATTTAAGTTATCAAATGAGTTTGAGCGTCATAAGAAAATTATGAAACACATAAATTATAAAATCAAAACAAAAAAAATAATGACTCACTCGGTAATTGCAACGCCTCCATGAATTCATTTTTTTGATCAGTAACAAGTTTTCAAGCAAATAAATAAAAAGTAATGGTGGCAGCTAATATGCTAACCTAAAAAATCTTCAAAATCCGTTGATCGCGGTCAAACTCGCAATCAGGAATTGAAATAAATAAAGAAAGTTAATATTCCTAGCTTTGAAAGTTGCTTTGAAGACTTGAATGATGTTTTCCTTTTTGAGTCAATTTTCAAGGGCCTCCAGTAAGCTTTCTGACACAGACTAAAGGCACATATTTACAGAAAATGTTTGGATATTCGTGTATATGTTATATCTATAGAGTTGTTACGTATCGTGTGCCATGAGAAAATTAATAACTAAGAGAAGCCAAGGTTTGGACCAAATTCTCCCCTAGGCTTGCAGTACAGTCAATGTTCTCTCTCCTCTCTCTCTCTCTCTACTTTTTCCCCTAATGGATTTGTACACATTTACACGTCATTTGCAAGTCAATATGGGAGAACTCGAATACGAGACGGTTTCCCGAACCCTCTGGGCTTACTGACTTCTCTTTGCTCTACTGCACACACGTATATCTATATTCATGTATTCGTATAGATATGTAGACTTATGTACTACTTGTATATATATACGGCAATGATATGCATAAACTCGCTGGACATAGAAAGCTCTATATATTAGTCTCCCATGGTTGCTGGTCCTGTACACACTTCTGTGTCTCGTTCTCACCCAGCATTTACCCTCTTACTCGCGCACTTGATTGAGAAGTACAGATCTCCGATATCGAGGTCAGCGATACGTAATATCCATGTATTTCCTGCTTAGAAACCTTCGTGTCACAAACTTTGCGCTTTCATCGATCATTTCCACTGCTTTTGCCCTCTCCCCATTCCCTTACATTCGTTTCTCTATAAGAAACAATATTGAAATAAAATTGATTAACATGAATTGAAGTTAAGATTTTTATCTACAGTATAATTCCGAGCGCCGTAGAGTTAATATTCAGTCTCAATTCATGCCGTAAAGCAAAAGCAAATCTCCAGTACTTCAAAAATATTTTATTTTCAGTTTTTCGTTTGTTTTTTAAAATAAATTTGTAAAACGTTTTTAGTTTCGTACTTAAATCATTTAGAACGATGAGTGAGGACACAAATGCTCCAACGTAAATTGAATAGTGGTGGAAGGTTGTTTCGACGTATCTCGGTAGACGATTCCCGTAAGAGACAAGGGCGCCAGCCATTCCGATCAGTAGCTACGGTCAATGCTAGTCAGCCATAGAAACGACGGAGTACTTCTCAAGGGAATTCAATGCAGTATGGTATGAAATGCGATCAGAATGAATGAGTAGTTTGAAAAAAAATAGTACAAACGTATGAATGGATGGTCATTTTTTTCCCTAGTGTACTAATATAATTTTTCGTTCACTGATAAAATCATTGGTATACGTAAAAAAAATTTCAACGAAATCCCTTTACTGTAATACGTAAAAAAAAAAATAAAACTTGTTTTGGAACCGATTAATTTTTTTTTCTGTAAATTATTGAACTAAGGCTAATTGGGTTTGAATAAAGGAAACTAATTAAGTCGAAAATATAAGCACAAAGAAAAAGAAGAGAAGAAGAGAAGAGGTGGGAAAGGTCAAGTCACTTGAGAGATTTAAAAGTAGCGATAGGTCGTGAGATTGTTTGGAGTGAAGAGGACCTGAATAACACTCACGTTGAACTCCACTTCCAGACAAAAGTGGCCACTCCGTGGCTTTACAAGCAAGGGACTTCGAGAGATACTCGTCGAATACGACACAAAAAAACCCGTGCATATAGATCAGCTGACAACGTGTAAAGTTTTATTTTTCACCCTTTATCTATGAAAAAAGAAATTCACTTCTTTTTGTTTTTTTTTTGCTGGATTCGGAAAAATCGAGAACTCTGGGTTAAATGTGCCCGATGTCGCTTGAATGAGTGGAATGGAGAGAGAGGCGCCAGTTCATTTGGCGAAATCCCCCTCCTTGTTCCATTACACAAAATTGCTCCCCCGCTTTTCTACCAATCCATATATCGACTAACGCCGTAGGACAAAAGGCGATATATTTCCCGTTCCCGAATTGCATTCGATCGCTACACTCGTGAATCTCTCTGGAGCACATCTGCACTATCGATATATACGAGACCAGTTTCCATTTTGTATGTAGAATGCATATTCCAGACTCCCCCCTACCTTTTCACCCCCTCCGATGAAAGTAGCTAACTCTTCGAGCCATTGAACACCGTACTCTCTCATAGATGCCCCGAATAGAGTTGTACGCACCCCCTACTGTCCAATTCGAGATACTCCCTACTATGTACGGGCTATTTCGAGACCAGAAAATATTAAACAAATTTACAAAAACGTCTCATTCTAAATAATTGAAAGTAATAAATTAAGAACCTGATATGAAATTATGAAAACGAAGAAAAATTACGAGGGTTGTAAATCCTTATAATACTATATTTTCTCAACCTTCACGACAGTCGAAGATCAAAAATAAACTATTCAGAATTCTCTTAAGATTTGGTTGCAGTAAATTCACAATGAATAATTCAAACCGAAAGATTTATCGCCATTGGAGATCGCTGTTTTTTTATTCATTTTTATAAAAAGCATTTCAGAACGAAACTGATAATTATCAGAATTATAGTTGCTATTATAAAATGCAGATGATTTGGCTTAGAATTCCCCGTATACTATGGCAGTCTATCGGCTACGCTCTTTTTTCATTTATAGGTTTTATTCCCTTTGTTTTTTTACACTGGCCCATCGTGCTACATTCGATGAGAGTGCAGGATACCGAAAATTCTATACCTCTTTTCGTCAAACCGTATCCATTGGGTTGAAAAAAACCTGGATAGTTCCAATGGTAAAACGATTTCTCTCTCTTCCTCTCCCCCTCTTTTTCTATTTGATCCTTCCATACAACTGATCTCTATATTTACAGTTTTACATAGTTGGTGTGGATAAAAACATCTTATTCTTTTTGTGCACTAAAAAAAGTTTCTGGTAAAAATAGAATGCGTCGACAAATTCATGACCGCATCAATTTCACTATGATTTCTGGTTAAAATATCAAATTTAAAAATCTTCGAAATTGAGTGGATTTTGTGAAGAGATTCAAAAAACAATTTAGCACATATGCAGATTTTTAAAACCTCCAAGAAGAACTGATTTTATATTACATAAAGTCTTAAAGAATAATAAATGAAAAGTACTCTGTAGCAATTTGCAATTATTTTGCCAATCAGGAAAAAAAGATTAGTGTCTCAGTAGACTCGCAAAAAGAAGAATCTCTTTTTTCCTCTTTCTCGTCATAAAATACAGCGACATTTTCTCGAGTTAGTTTTCGTGAGAGGGAACATTTTCAACGAAATTTGCATCCTTACCTGGTGTAAAGGGCGGTACATTGGATAAATTATGCATGCCCTTGAAGCATGAAATATTCTGTGAAAAGATGGAGTAAAAAAATATATATATCTATAGTCTGTACATATATATATGTATATAAATTCATATATTATGACAGGGAGTGACGAGTGGATGATTTTAGTGGGAAATAAGGAAGGACTTGCTAGGACCTCCAAGGTATGTTGAATTTGTTCCAAGGAATGAACGGAAGGGGAAGAGGGTTTGTGAAAACTGAGTCAAATTTTCAAGAGGAGCATAACGAGATTCGCATTAAGGCATGAATTCGATAGTACATGAAAGAGAGAACGAGTGAGTGAGAGAGACAGAGAGAGGAATTTGGGGCTTGAACATGAAATTTTGATCAGTGATGTATACAAAAGGCATGTGTTAACTGGGTATCTACCTCCTTGAAATATAGATAATCCTCGGAATTACTAACTTCTTCCGGTGCCCAGACACCGGTCTACCTCAAAGGGAAAGCTCTTCCAGCTTTAAGAGGGTTCTTCGATGGCAAAGACTTGTGCTTTTTTTTGTGCCACATAAAATGCTACTTTATGGACGTCTGAAAAGTACGAAAATCCCTTTCGTGCATGGATAATAAAGGATGTTATTCCTCTTGTTCTTATCTTTCGAGTTGTATCGACTTTTCGGGCTTTCATAATGCAACAAGCAAATAATTCGAACAAAGATTACTCGAGCTTCGAGAAGAAAAGCATAATTGAGATTTTTAATTTTTATTAAATTGGTAGTAGTAATTTTTTTGAAATAAATTATAGCGGTTTATTTTGATGACTTTTCAAATTATTTTGCTATTTTATTAAAATCCAATTTGTTTCAGCTTTACGTTATCGAAGCTCGAGGCATAATTCAAAGATGAGTTCTCCGACATGACATTGATAAGTAAACACTGTGAAATACTCTCTGGATAATGAATGAGTTTATTATAATTTCGATTAAAGATTGTGTGGAGAGGGAAATGAGTGATAAGCTCGAGAAATGCATGGTCTTTAGAGATGGGAAGGAGAAAAGGGAAATAAAGAGTAGAGAAAGCGGAGGAAGAGTCGATAAAAGTTACCGAACGACCTCAGGGAACGAATAGAGGGGCATACAGATTTATCTTTCATCCTTTGTTCCTAACGTAAGGGGAAGACAAGTTCTTCGAGAAACATGTTCCTTTATCTCGTCCTTTTCTCTCCCTCTACTGGTCCACTTTTTATTTCTCCCCCTTTTTTATTTTTCCTCGTCGTATCTCGTTCCCGTTTTGGTTCGTTCTTCTTTCGTCACTATCAAAACCACCCGAGGCAGCCATCTTAAATTCGGCGGGTAGAAATTTTTATGTTCCTTCCAACCCCGCACTCCCCTTGCGAGCCAATCTTCAAATCCCTTCGCGACGAAAAAGTTACATCATCACTTTTATTATCTTTCTCTCGTTCCTATTTTTGATCGGTTGTTTTTTTCTTGCCTCATTTTTTCCAGACCATTGCTGAAACAGATAAAAAACTCGGCAGAATCGCACATCGTCCTCGATTGTTCGACAGACCGGATTCACAGTGTTCTCAAACAGGCTCAACAGATCGGCATGATGAGCGATTATCACAGTTATCTTATCACATCACTGGTAAGCAATTTTTTCAATATTTTTCTGATAACTTCAATCTTTGTTTGAAAAATTTTTAACTGATAAAAATCGTTGTATAATGAAGCAAATTTTAAATGTAGTTTCGGCTCAAATATATACATTGGGATTCATTAAATGGATTTCGATTGCCCGAAATTTGATCGAATTTATTCGAGAGCTTCATCAGTATATTGCCACAATTACGAAATAAAATTTTACTTTACTCACGAATTGGCAAATACAGGCTACATCGTTTAATACACAATTATATGTGCCCTCAACTCGTTCGAATTTCATTTGTAAATACTCGTTTCCAACCCCCTCCTTCTTTTCCCTTCGTCAGGTCTTTGCAACTCGTAAAACGTGGCGCAATTCCATCCACTCTTATTTATTCTAGTAATTAATTATTCTCTCTTGCTCTTTTTCTCTCCTGCTCTCTCGCTTTCCTCACCAAAAAATGTTAATACTCACACATTGGTGAATGACTCGATTGTTATTCATGTGTTCGCTGTGGCGTTGCGGACACATCATACACAAAAGCTCGTTTATATTCGATCGTCCATAGCCACGTTTACTGTCGTCATTTACGAAAACGGCAATCAAACCATAATGAGCACCAAGGGTGCTAAATGTCCTCAACAAAACGACGAACGAATCTACAAATAAAGAATACCAAAAAAATCAATGTGGTTTGTGAATTGTACAAATGAAGAGAAACGCTCAGCAAATTTTCAGAAAATTTACATCAGTTTAAACCCATAAAGTGGTATCAATCAAATCAATAAATTATTGTAATAGCAATCATTGCACCATAAACAAATACGTAAAAGTCCGTTTAAAATTCAATCTGAATATATTAATATTTCAATTGGAAATGAGAATTAGTACAATGTCATGATAATTAATAATTTACGATCCAATAAAATTCGTAACAATTCATCATAATGGAATAACGAAAATTTGTAAAACTCTTCTCGTAGTTTTGGTCACAAACCAATTTTCAGGCAAAAATTATAAGGATTTTTCTCACCTGGAAGACTTATGCTGATCTCTCCATAAGTTGATAGTGCACTTGTTTCTATGTGAAACAATAGGGTAGGGTTTTCTCAAGATGTACGTTGTTAAAGTTTCTTCTGTTGTACAATATTGCATAAAGTAAAAAAATGATATACGTATGTACCTACATATACAGGAGTAACATTCGTGACAAATGAAGTCAAGTAGAAGCAATTTATTTTCATTTATTTTTGACCAGTAGGTGTACAGCCGAACTGGTCAAAGTCTCACGGGCACACGGTACGAAGCGATCCATCAAGCCACTCAGAGCTTTCGGCGTATATACCTCCATGCAATTTAACTTTACTACGCTTTTCCGCACGCGTATCGGACTTTCTACAACAAATTGACACTTAGCCTGTTCAATTTTTAATTCATTTCATTTCTTGTTGCTTTAAGACACTTTATGTTGACAAAAAAATTACGAGCAATTCAATGAATGCCAATAAACCTCTAAATATTTTAGAGACAGAAATAATAATTTCAAGGCACTTGTATTTTGGAAAATCGCCTCAGCGATGTTTTTCTGCAGTTAAGGAACTTTGAAATTTCAAATAAATCGTTGTACGAACATTTGTGAAACTGAAAACTTGGACTTTCGCATTTATTTCCCTGCAAAGTAATCTAGTTGTTTCAAAAAGATGATAAAAATTTGAAAAATATCTTTTGTGGAGCTCTCTGATTTTTTACTTAGAACCCCCTGTATACTTTGTACCAGCCACTCTCCGGAATATTTTTCCCACCAAATTCACATCCTTTTGTGCATACATGTATGTGTGATACCACGCTGGGACACTAATGGATCTTTTGCAGCATCAGTTATTATCGAATCTCCCCACTCTTAACCTCCGCCTACTGCCTTTCATTAGCAAATTTAAACTCGGTTATCTGTGCTTGCCTCTCGTTTACATTGCACTTTTCATTGAGCCTCACATGCTGCTACATAGATGCCCGAACTTTCGATGAGATTTTTCCTTATGCATCACATTCGTTTGTTCAGATTTGTACTCTTCTTATTAATCGACTAGTCATTTAAAAAATGAAAACGTTTTTTTGAAATAGGGAATAAGTAGAAATCCTGAAAGAATCAATATAGTTACTCTGCTATTAATAAAGTTGAATTGTTATGTAAATATAAACTATGGAATCGGAACGCTTGACTTTTTTTTGAATATTGAACCAAACGTTGTCTCTAAAAAAATACTCTGTACACTCTAAAAACAAGTGTGTTGTTGCAACACACATTAAGTGTGTTCTGTACTTAACGCCATAAGCAAACTATAGATTCTTTGTCGCCATTTTCTACACGTTTTAAAGTGTGTTGAAAATTTACGGTTTGCTTATGGCGTTAAGTACAGAACACACAAGTATGTTGTTTTCGACAACACACTTGTTTTTACAGTGTATACAATGTATTTTTGTTTAAATCTTGCACAAACATATTTTTTAGTATAATCCTTCGAAAATAATCTCTGAAGTTACGTTGCTGGAAGAAAAATAAAACAAATTGGAGCATGTAAAGTAAATGCAGCTTCTCGTTTCGTGATTGTATTTACGTGAGACGTGCGCTTCTTAAGTAATTAGCATAATTCAAAGTAGCCATGAATGTCGCCGGTATTATCAATATTGGAATTCTCTTAAGACGCTTTTGTCAATGTTTGCTTCGTAAACACAGGATGAAACAGGGTCGAGAGAATCAAGTAACAGACAGAGTTGCGGGTCATCGCACGCCATTACGTGTTTAGGGGTGAGAATCGTCTTGTCGTGCTCGAAACTCTAGAGATTTCCCTCTCTTTCCCTCGTCTTCCTTCTATTCTTCTTACTCGCCCTCCCATATCTCATTCTCTATCTCTCTCTGACTTTCTTGTCCTTTGATTCACGAGCTTTCTTCAATGTCCTCTACAACCAACCCCTTCACGTATTATAGTTGATGACTCACTCACAGTTCATCCTCCCTTCTCTGCTCATATATAACCTCCTCCGAACAATGTTCACGCTGTATTGTCAAGCATCGTTTTTTTTCTTTTTTACAAGCTTGGACATACCGTGTTTCGATTTTCTCAGCTGATATATCGTTCCACAGCTTTTCTCACTGCCTCACACTTTTTTCCCATTACTTTGACTTCGCCTGAAAATGGTGTGTAAAAAGAATTTGTTTTCTCAGCTTTTAGTTTTTTTTTGTTTCGGAATAAATTTAGAATAATATTAGATCGATTCAACTGACAATTTTTACAGTTTAATTTTAGCAAAAATCGAGATTCGGTCTCTGACATCATTTTCTGACTTTGTTTTTAATATCAATGGCTGAATATTGGGGGAGTTAAGGTCGCGACTTATTATTTTTTTCATTACGTTCAATCGAGTCTCTTAGCGCTACATTTTTTCCTTTACAAGTACTATCACATTTAATATGGTAAAATAAAATTCTTGACTCTATATATGTCTTTATTATGGAAGCAATATGGCGTCATATTGCTAGACCAGCACAATGGCGAACTGCCGGACAATGATGCATTTCTAAAGGATGCAAGGGGTGGGGTTTTCTTTGCATGGACAATGTCATGACTGCATCCTTTCCCGTAGCTTTCTCCACGTTGCAAAAATATATATTCATCTCCTTGAATATTCATGAGATTTTATATCGCAAAATAGTGGTAAGCTCTTGATACATTTTCCCTCTTTCTTTTTGTCGCAGAGACAAAAGTTCGGCATCCATTCAACTTTCAATATTCCCTGGCGATTATATATCATCAATGCGGCCATTCATTCACCATTGATGGCCCCTGGGGGACACAATTTTCAAATAATAGAACTCTAAAAATCCCTCTGAATTCGGAATTATAACATATTTTCAGTTATATTTTGATTCTAATTGATAAATTCTTAATTGTATGCAAATTATTAATGATTCGTGAATATTTAAATACGTATTACTGTTCTAGAATTCATAGTTCATTTTTGACTTTCTTCAATTTAGAGTTTTTATTTAAGATCTTTCATGTCCTCAAAAACAAACCCAAACTGATCCAACTATTCTAGATATATGACGAATTCGTTTTGGTTCAACGAGGGGTCGATTCTCGAAAAATCACAAGTCGTAAGCTTCGTCGATTTGTCCCGGAGGCGTTTGTCCTTCCGGTCGTTTCATTTTTCATCCCTGTGGAGTTGGTGTAAAACATACTTTCAATATGTGTGTGTGTGTGTGTGTGTATGTATTTATGTGTTACTATTGCACGTTGCGACGGAAGTTGGCAAAAGTTGGGCTAACTCAGTTTGAGAGGGGAAGGTTGACATCGAAAAATCGGTAAATCTCAGTGAACCGGAAGTAACGAGAGCTCGCTACGGATTTTTCACCTCGAACAATTCATTTTGGGGTATGGCGTGTGATTGTACGACTAGCTACTCTTTGTTCGAACATAACAAAATATTGTGAAACGTAACGCGCCTGATAAAACCGTCCACGGAAATCTTGTTCGAAATGCTCCAATTTTATAACGGCGCGAATATTTGATTTGCCAGAAAAACAAGATAAACGAACAGCTCGCGAAAGGTATAATATGCATATATAGGTATAAGTACATTGTATCTCAAAATGCGGATTCTATATTTACAGTCTAGATAGATAAAGAAAATCTGAACAATAAAGTGTTCAGGTTTTTTCCTTGGAAATGCATGCGCACCGATGCGTATTTCTAAATTGAGTTACGGTCAATGTGGACCGAAGAAACGGGGTAGTGGGGCGTAATTCCGTACCGCCCACCCCTTTGATCGCAGGCCTTTGATTGATCATGACGAAATTAATGATAGAAACGGTATATGTGGGAGAAAACCTGGACAAGACTTTTCTGAGCAAAACTTCATGATCTGTTTTTCTGCATATGTATCATCTATAAATTTTGGCATACCTTGTACGAATATTTGCGTAAAGAAACAGAGAGAGAAAGGCACGAAATTCCCGTATTCTCTCTCTCTCTCTCTCTCTCTCTCTCTCTCTCTCTCTCTCTCTTTTAACCCCGCTCCAGCATCAGCCGGGATATTCGGATTTGGAAGTTTATCTCATGCTTTTTGCTTCCACCTCCTGTTATACAGGATCTCAACAGCGTTGACCTGGAAGAATTCAAGTACGGTGGTACGAACATTACTGCCTTCCGATTGGTGGATCCTGAGAAGACAGAGATTCAAAAGGTTGTCCAAGATTGGATCTATGGTGAACAGAGATATGGGAGACAGCTTGATATGGGCCAGAGCTACAACAAGGTGAGTTGAATCATCAAATTTAATCAATGTCCATACAATTGACGATTTTTCATTCTACAATACAAGTGAACAATATTTACATAAAATATTTTATTCACTTCTCAAATGTAGCATTACTCTAGAAGCATTTTTCTTATTTTTTTGATATCGTTTATATAATTATCGAATTTGTTAATTATACTACAGTTTACATATTTAAAAGAAAATTTTCATTTATATATTTTGTAACTTTGTTCTTCCTAGCTCTATTTTTTTAATCCCTCTAAGAAGTCGTGCCCGTTTGTCGTGTCTCCAGGATTACGAGCGGGTAAACGTTAAAGTCGATTAATCGAGCAAATTGAGTGAAGCGATTTCGCGTAACTGTATCAAATTGAATTAAAGGGAACTAGGTCTCGTGATGCGGTGAAGACAAATGATGTTGAGGCAAAAGCTATAATATATATATATATATATATATATATATATATATATATATATATATATATATATATATATGAGGTATTCCACGTCAAACCGGCGGACTTTTTCCCTGACCCTCGCCGACTTGGGTAATTATTTTTTATATGATTATATGAAGTCTAAAAGACACCCTGAAATTTTTTCAGATTTTTCTGAACAGCCATTTTTGAAAAAAAAAATCCGAAAAAAGCCCCTTTTTAAAAATCTGAAAAAATTCCGAAAAATCGGTGATTATATGCCAAACATTTTAAGCTACCGCCCCTAGTGGAAGTACGATTTTTTCTGTGTGTTAATCGGCTAATAACGTTAAAAAATTCCAAAAATATCGAAAAACACTTACTCCGGCCCAATAGTTGAATATTTTGGTGCCTAAAACTAATTTTCGTTACAATTTTCGAAAAATCAAATCGAAATTAGAACACCGATCCCACAGGATCCTCAAAAAGAATTGATTTTTTTTCACGATTTACTCAAACATAATTGATAAGTTTTGTCTATTTGATAAAATTGAATAAAACTATTAAATGAATACCTCAATTTTTTGCCTGGCTCATTTTTTTTTGTCTTGTACTGGTCTAAAATATCCCAAAAAATTTTTTGGGTACAAAAATATTCAACTATTGGCCCGAAATGAGTGGTTCTTGATTTTTTGAGAATTTTTTCAACTTTAATAGCTCATAAAAACACAGAAAAAATCGTACATCCACTACGGGCGGTAGCTTAAAATGTTTGGCATATAATCACCGATTTTTAGGATTTTTTTCAGATTCTTAAAAAGGGGCTTTTTTTTGGATTTTTTTTTTCAAAAATGGCTGTTCAGAAAAATCTAAAAAAAATTCAGGGTGTCTTTTAGACTTCATATAATCATATAAAAAATAATTACCCAAGTCGGCGAGGGTCAGGGAAAAAGTCCGCCGGTTTGACGTGGAATACCTCATATATATATATATAAGGTTCTGAGACGCTTACTCGAATTCCCTGGTGACTCACCTCACTTTTCTTTCTCCATCAGATCGTACAGATTCTCTCCACTTTGGACGTTTGTTAATTGTCTTTACTGAAGATTCAGTTAAGTCCTTGTCCTATTCATTCTGGTGGAGTTGCATAAAAAAAATAATGAAAGCTAGAAAATCCACCCTGTGGATAAGTGCCAATTCTTTTACCCTTCTTTTTAAATTTTATCGTCAAAACAGCATCTGAGAATATTTTACAATTTTTTTTTTTTTAATGCGCACTGAGATTAATCAATCTGACCGAGTTAATATTTGATTTCGCTGATTCGAAAAATGATCAATTTCCTTTCCATATAAGAATTTTTTATGGTTTTATTAAATAATTATATTTTTGAATTGCTATGCGTCTTCTAAGATTATTTTTTTAGATTTTGATTTCATATCAATCCACATAAGTTTTTTTTTTTTATTAAGAATAACATTTTTGTGATTTTTTAATTGCTCTAAGAATATTTAAATCTTTCCAAGTCTCATTGCGCGCTTAACTAATGGTGAATTTGTTTTTCTCGGAAATTTTTAATGATCACGTCGGTCGTTACTCGCTCATTGTCGTTTGGCACTGAATAAGTCCCCCCGAGCGAAAATTTAGTTTTCCGCAAAGAAAAGTCATATGATCCGGCTGGGCATTCCGAGTGAACGATAAAAAAAGGGAAAACGAGAAAAAAAAAATTGCTGGAACATCTGGCCGGGACAATATCGACGTGTGAACGAAAGTTGAAGCGAAAGCTCAACTTTCAAATTCTCTCTCTCTCTCTCTCTCTCTCTCTCTCTCATCTCTGTCTATTTCCCCTCTCTTTTTTTGCTATATATTTGCTTTAAGAACGTTACGAAACGAGTATAAAAGAACGTGAAAATGTGAGATAGCGCGTGTGTTACTCGAAGTTTCACGTGCGACAGCATCTGCTCTCGTTGAAACGTGTTCCTCTTTTTTTTCATTTTTTTCAATCTCACCTCTTTCATATTTCGTTGTCATTTTTTTCCCAACCTTTGCTATCGTTTTACGAGAAAATACGGTGGAACGAAAAAAAAGGAAGCAAATTGGCCGTGTCCCATGACCGCGATTGCCGTCCCACGACGACGAAACTTTTCTTAAAAACTTTTCGCACCGCTCTCCGTCTCTCTCTTTATCTTTTGCTTCCTTTCTCGCAACTCGAGGCGTCTGCTGTCGCGTCTTTTTCTAGCCACGTCGATTGCCGTGCCACGTCGATGGACCTTCTCATATATTCCCAGTATTCAATATACGTCTGTGAACCACACGTTTTCGCAGATTTTTCCAATTTTCCCTACGCTCACTTTATAAATTTATCCACGATACAACCATTTTTCTTTCATCCTGTCGTCATTTTCTGAGGAATAACCCAAAAAAGTGTCGTTTTGCCTACTCTTTTGTACAACAATATAAAAATTAGTATGTTCAAACATGTGGCTAATTATTTCAACAACCATTTTGTTCTATAAAGAATACAGTTTATTTTTTATAAATATATTGAAACATTTTTCAAAGCTTTCAAATTTCATAGGACCAAAATCCGATGAAACGAGCTCGAACTCCGAACTCCGTTTCCGCTGTGTATCGACAAGATTTTCTTATAGAAAATTTCGTATTGCGATGGAATTTTGTGCAGTCGAGCTAGCTCGAGGCTTCGAATGGTTTTGGTACTAAATTCTGAATTCTCGAGATTCTACAGGCTTGTGGTAATGACTTGATAGTTCCACATATAAACATATATATGGAAATATATAAATATACAAATGTAAATATGTATACATATAATATAACTCAGATATAGATTTAAATATGTATGATATTTTGTGAAATGCATTCGAGTTCTTTTTGTGAATCGTTTCTCGTCAAATCCTTCTCGCGAGGATACTGGAATAATTTTACTTTTTTTGGTCCATCGTTTATATTTCTTTTCCTCACTTGCTCCCTCTCTCTCTCTCTCTCTCTCTCTCTCTCTCTCTCTCTCTCTCTCGTTCTCTTTCTCTCTATTGGCGGTTTTTCCCTTCGGTCTATGGACCTCCAGGTTGTTTCTTTCAAAAAGCCAAGAGCTTTTCTCTTTTGATCGGTGATCCGCGAATAACCAGGTTCATCTGAGACCCTGATGGATATATCTACTGTAACGCTTTTCCCGTCAAGCGCTTCAGATTATATTTGCTCTCGATACTTTCTGGACGCCAGTTTAAGATAATTCTTAAACAAATGTTATTTGAAATTATCGAGAACAAAATAATAATGTTTCCCGGTCGTAGCTGTATTTTAAACCAATTGTAGTAGAGGGGCTGGGTCAATGGTACAAAATAAATATTCACACCAACAATCCAACTCCGGAATTACAATAGCTTTTATTATTAAATGACATTAAAATTTTGAATAAAATAAGATTTCCGGAAAAATATTATATCAACAGTTTACAATAGTTCTCAATATTTGACATTTGATAAGTTAAAAGAATTTATAATTTTTAAGTGTTCGAAAATAATTTTATAACAAAAATATTTACCTTTCGGCTCGATATTATAACAATTTAAATTACAACTATGGATCTCGAGATTGGGCTAAATCAAATACTAGAATTCCTCTCGGCAATTCAAAATAAAACTTTAACAACGACAATTCGCGAACGTTTTAAATCGCGGGACAAGACGTTACTAGAATCTTCCAAACGCGTACGTACCCCGAAACAATATCGCTCTTTTAAATCCCAAAATTTACAAAATATACTCGCGAGTATAAAACGGTACGAAATCACAACAAAACAAAATGAGAGCGAAACGACGGCTCATCGCTGCAGTTTCAGAGATTGAAAATCCAGAAAAAGGACCACGGATGCTTCCACTCGATAATTCCGATGGCGTCGGGTTCTTGATCAAAGACGGCTACGGCTTGAGAAAAGACGACCTCCATCGCTGCTGCCCAAAACTCGAGTCTCCGATAATTTTCCCGAAGCGCGATTTCGCGGATTAGGGTCCTAGCCCCCCACCCTTCGCCTACTCACGGGAATCTAGAATTTTCTCGAACCTTCGCCCTCTCCTTTTATTATTCGCCAACTATATTTGAATTTCGAGTTTGAATTCGAAACGGGCGCGACGCTGATCAACGATGACTTTCGATACGTCCGTGATTTACCGAAGATCCCCGATGCTGATTGACGCATCGTCAAGTTCGACAGCTCCGGGTGAGGGCTTCGAGCTAGCGACCCTCGCTTGATATGATTTTTCGCGCTCCGTCGATGACCTTGACGACCGAAACTTCTCAAGTCTTCCCTCTCAACGATACGACAATTCTGACAACGATGATAATTCCGATGTTCTCTCTCTTTCTCTCGATGTTTTTCGATGTATGTGACCGTCGTTCGCTCGTATAAAAAAATTATAAAATAAAAGAAATTAATAATTAATCAGTAAATACTCGAGCGTTTGGCCCTTCTAGATAAGCTCGAGAGCAATTCGTCAGCGATGAAAAATGCTCCTTTCTCGTGCCGTGCCAATTGTTAACCAATTTGTGACATGGGCAAAATTACCACGTCACACTGAAAAATCGTTGGGATCAGTACAAACGGGGATGAGAAAGTCTCTAAGGGATGATATCCCTGTTGCAAGGTCTGCTGGTATATATTCACTTCATCCCTTTGCTCCTCAAACCTTGTGCAATCGTCATTTCGCGGCCTTCCAAGAATCTCAATTTCTCTCTTGTGCCATCACTCCCTCCCCTCTTCATTCCCTGTCGATTTCCAACGAGTCATGCTTTTTCCCCTTCTGACCTCACTTGCTAACCTTGTGCCAACTCTCCTTTGGGCATTTCCCGCTTCGCCGACGTTGTTATGGAAAAAAAGTATAAAAAAAGGATGGAGAAGAAGAAATGGAGTAGAAGTGAAGAAGAAGAAGAAGAGAAGGAAAGCATTCCGGGAGTTGCTCTCAAGATCCCTTTTTGATTTCGAGTAGTCTAGTTTCCGGGATGCATCGATTTTTAATCATTTTTGGCCCTTTGCTTGACTTTTTCCTTCCATCCTCGTTTTCACGATTGATTTTCTTCACTTATTAATTGGTGTAAAAATAATCCAAGGGTTCAAAGTTATTGGAAGTAGTAAATTTATCGCTTTTTTAAATTGAAAAAAAATGACGTTTCCTTTTTGCGAAGACCAAACGACGGAACGAGCTTTTTACCCTATATTTATGTTCATGCGCTTGCATCGCTGTTCTCGATTATAAAGCTTCGCCCGATAAGGAAGTTGGCGAGCGTGCTCAATCTCAATATTCTCCGAGATTCATGAGTCAGTGATAAAATGAATTTTCCTAAGCCGTGATATTCGAAGTATCGAAGCTATAGTTGGATTTTTTTTTCGCTGGACCATTTCACGAGGTTAATCGAATTTTTCTGATAATTCGACAATTTAACTCAAACAATTTGTTGTACATTTCACGGATCATTAAGTTGCGGCGACATATAGGAGCTTTCCGAATATCGAGAATATGCGCTACGTCCGAACTTTATACGTGCACTAACGACTCAGTGTGCTGGGTTTAACGTTGTTTTTCACTTTGTCATTCAAACGCGTTAAACCATTCGGACCATTAAAGTGTTTATTCACTTGTACATTTATATGCGATTATACGACGTTTTCGAAATTTTCATACATGAATTATACAGATGTATTATAATGTATAATTCATATACTGGTATTAGAAGTCAAAATCGCAGATTCACTGCTACGTACGTCGGACGACCCTCAATAATGGTACAGAATAGTTCAAAAACAATTCTTACTTAATTTTCTTATTTTTTTTTTTCAAAATAATACCACAATAAATAAAACCTAACCTCAACTCATGAAAGATCTTGTTTAAAAATACGTTGTTTTATTCTGACGGTCTCGTCAAAGGTTAAAATAAAAGCAGAATTAAAACGATCGAAGTACTTCGGATAATTTGGGTAAAATTCAATTAGTCGTATTTTAATTATTTTCCATCACCGTTATTTTCTATTTTTTTTTTTAACCACAAAGCAAAAATGATAAAACTGGTGGATGAAAAATTAAAAGACAAAAAGTTGTTCGACTAATTTGAGAATTTTTTTCAAGCTTACAACTTAATTTCGTGTCTCTTTTGAATAGAGCGAATTACGAAGCCGTATTATTAATAGGCGATTTGACATGAAATACCTGACTCGTAAATATTCGATGAGTATGGACACTGGGACTGGTCGGAGTTTGGATAGTGAGCGTGGATTGTTGGCTACACATTGATTCTCATCGAAGATAATATAAATCCGGTAGTGGACCACGTACGAGGGATGTTCCGGAATTGCTCATGCTGGGGCATCCACCCGTAATGCCGCTATCCTGTACCCGACCATTTCAATGTTTGCACTCGGGCAATGTCACCAGCATACATTTCGAATTACACGATGATTTATTTGTGGCTTTCGATATTATACACTGATTTTATTTTCTCTTCGTCTTCTCTTAAAAATAATTATGCAGTAATATTTAAAAAAAACACTGGGAAAATGAAAATCATTAAAACAAAAAATGCGTGATTTAATTTGAATTAATATTTTCAAAAAATTTTTCATCTTAAAACCATATTTTTTTTATCGTTTTAAAAATATGCTCTCGTTTTTAATCCGCATTAACGTAACCATTAATTTCTTGTGTTATAAATAAATACGTAAATTCCAATAAGTTTTCCACTCCGAATAATCCCTACATGGTTATAATCGTAAAATTATTCCGGTTTTCAGCGCGTGTTCCTCTTGCATTAAAGTCAAATAACAATGTGTGACCTATTTCAAAATTTCTCCAGGATGATTACGGCAAATTTTCCATATCGATAATACTTCAATAAAATTTCCATGCTGATATATATATTCCATGAATGAATAGCAATTGTATATTTTCCGACAAATTTCGATGTTTGGTCCTTTTTTTTATTAACATATTTATCATTTTTTTTTTCATGTCTCAATAATCCGAGAACAGAATAATCTCACATTCGTGAAGGTAAGTACGAAAGGATTATCATTTAAACGATCATTTTAATTATCCGTTTTTCATCATTATTTCCATTTTTTTCTTTCACTCCTGCACCCAGTTCTTTTGAACGGTTCAAATCCCGTCATATTTAATCCTCGATGGGGTCGATCGTATGATGCAAAATCTGCCAATATGTTCAGTATCTATGCAAATATTTACAAGATAGCTTGCCAAGAGTAAATTCGTTGTTACAAGTATAGATACTCGTGTTTATCTACATTTGCATTTATGCGTACATGCATACACACACACACACACGCGCGCGCGCGCGCACACACACACACACACACACACACACACACACACACACACATGGGTATATATATCTCGAATGTACATATATGTATTTGATTTTGTACATAAAGCTGGCCAAATCAATCAGAATAATTATAGATCATGTCCGTACAATTTCGTGAGCACTGTAGGGTTGCATTTCATTTCACTCCGATATGCAATGGGTACTCTCATCATTCATAGCAAATGTTTCAACCCCATTCAACAAACCTTTCGACCCATATTTTCTAATTAGACCCATTATTTTTACTGAGCCTGAAAACTGGCACAATGTTTTTAACACGCGTGTAAGAACGCGAAAAAAAACGCAATCATTGTGCTGAATAAGAAGATGTTTTTCATACAAACATTTGATTTTCTTCGACACATTATTAAAATGAATAATTTTCAGTTTTTTGTAATTATCATTGTTTTTAATTTGCATTTTAGAAATTTTGGTAATTATGCAGTTTGAGGGCTTTTCCGAAAAACGTTGCAAGATTATTTTTTTTTGCATGAAGTGCTTCGGTTAGACATCATTAATGAAATTTCGTCGGGGGAGGCTGACATTTCCCATAAAAAGCATAAGTTATGGGGTTTTGAAGTTATTGGAAAAATGTGATGAAATAGGGTATATTCGAATATTTAGAAGCTCACATCAAGACAAGTGAACACACACACACACACACACACACACACACACACACACAATTCTACGAATTCATTATCAGTAGAGGCAAAATTCTTCAGTCTTCAAAATTATTTGCGAGGGTGGTGAGACACAGCACACACCGTACTATTTCACGCACCCTACTATTTCACGCACACATCCCAAGATGTTCAGCACACCCTACTATTTCACGCACACATCCCAAGTTCTTCAGCACACACCCTACTATTTCACGCACACATCCCAAGATGTTCAGCACACACCCTACTATTTCACGCACACATCCCAAGATGTTCAGCACACACCCTACTATTTCACGCACACATCCCAAGATGTTCAGCACACACCCTACTATTTCACGCACACATCCCAAGATGTTCAGCACACACCCTACTATTTCACGCACCCTACAATTCCACCTTATCTCACCACCCTCGCAAATAATTTTGAAGACTGAAGAATTTCGCCTCTACTGATAATGAATTCGTAAAATTGTGTGTGTGTGTGTGTGTGTGTGTGTGTGTGTGTGTGTGTGTGTGTGTGTGTGTGTGTCCACCAGTCCTGATGTGAGCTTCTAAATATTCGAATATACCCTATTTCATCACATTTTTCCAATAACTTCAAAACCCCATAACTTATGGTTTTTATGGGAAATGTCAGCCTCCCCCGTCACAATATTATTAGTAGTGACCAATAGAAGCAGTGCATGCAGAAAAAAAAAATATTCCATCGTTTTTCGGAAAAGCCCTCAAACTGCATAATTACCGAAATTTTTTAGGGGAAAGTCAATTTTCATGGATTTGCAATTCAAAGACCAAATCGTTGCGTTTACAAAATTCGATTTTTGTATTTCTTACTTTTTCTTTACGATATATTCAAGTTGAATATTATTTGATAGTGACCTACTCATGCATGGATGTCCGTTGCATAATAGAATATTGTTATAGCCTCGTGAGTACGATAACGCTTTCGAAATTCCATCCTAGCTGGAAGGCCGATTATTATTTTTCCTCGAAATCCATAAATTCGTTCGGTCCATGCGTACAGTACAGAATGTCATATCGATCTGCAGTAATGGACCATTTCTATGCATGACGACTAAAAAAAAAATGGAAATAGCATTGCTTCCAAAATCGGAAACAATTGTGATAAAAAAATCATTGGAAAGTCCAGAGGGACGAGAGTCGTAGTCCAGTGGAACTTCAAATAAAATTAACGAACATTTTTGCGATCGATTTGCTTACGAATATCTCACTAATTAAATCAATTGTTCAACCATATTCGCTATAGAAGATAAAAAAGAATCCTGCTAATGTTCGAACTTCGGGTGTAGAATTTACAAAAAAAAAAATAAAACAAAAAAAAAGTCGATTGATAATGGGTTGGATGAGGTCGGCAAGGGGCGAAGAAAAATAATGTATCGACAAAGACGAAGCGATCGTGAAAGCTTATTCCCCGGGCCGAGTTTGCTGGAGAAGGATTTCAAGTTAAAACCTTCTTTATACGTAAACTCTCGTTGACGCAGAATGTGCTTTCTCACTTTCTCTCTCTCTCTCTCTCTCTCTCTCTCTCTCTCTCGCTCTCTCGCTCTCTCTCTCTTTCCACACGATACTCGACAAAAGGTAATGCGACTGGCGTAAATTGTATCGATAAGCTTGGATAAAAGCAGGAAAGTAGCTCATCCGGGTGAAGAATTTAACGCTTGGAAGAAAAAAGTCTATAACGTCACAACAATGTGTGGGAAAAAGAGAGAGTAGGAGAAGGTAAGTCAACCAAGTCTTCTTATCGCGATGTATATCAGGCGAACATATTTTGAAGCGAAATAAATATTGCACCTTTTCCAATATTCAGCGTTTCAGTAGCATTTTAGGTTGTTCATTCATTCGTATTATAACAAAAAATGATAAATGATTAATTAATAATTCTCATTATATTTATTTTATAAATAAAACAGACTGAAACAGCCCTGATGTACGATGCAGTACATCTCTTCGCAAAAGCACTGCACGTCCTCGATACCTCTCAACAAATGGAAATAAAACCTTTGTCCTGCGAATCAACGGACACGTGGTCTCATGGATACTCTCTCATAAATTACATGAAAATCGTAAGTAAACAATTTTTATTTATAAACAAAGACGGTAATTTTTAAAGGGCATTCAAGAAGTATACGTTTGATAGTTGGTAATAAGTTTATTCAATATCTAATATTCATCTGTAAATTTGTTTCGTTTAATTTTTTGGCCTTCACGAGGGAAAGACAAGAGCAATAAAACTTTTTAATGGTCGTTTTTTGTTTTTAATGGACGTGTTCACCAGCCCCTGGCTGATTTATTAGGAGGGACATAGTCGTGGTATATCGTTCAGAATAACGTATAAATGTACATACGTAAATATACAGCCATTGTAAAGGATATAAAAGTAACAAAAAAAAAAATAACAAAAAAAAAAGATCTTGCTGTACTAGACGATAACGAGAATTTAATTTCTCGTTTGTACTCTTTTCCACTGTATTTTGTATATTCAAGTTAATGAACAATAAACATCGTGCCAGGAATTAGTAGATGTTTGCGAGACCCCGACATTTATCAACTCCATAGTCGTGACGGAAAGTTTATAAATTTTCTCTTTATCGTCACGAAATCAACTCCGTGAATTATGCGAGGTTATTCAATTTTTATACAGCTGACCGCGTTTTTTTTTCATCAAAGCAAATTTGACAGTGAATGTGAAAAAATTAGGATACCTTTGGGGTAATTTTATTCATTCTTTGAAATTTATTATATTTACTATTAATACTAATACGTTATAGGAACAAAAAAATGTTGGTGATCGATTGACTGTGCAAAGGTTCTTAGAGTCTTATCAAGCCTTGAAATTGACTGGGAACGAACACCACCTGCTCACCTAAATTTACTTTTATCCCCAATTCATCACAACACCCTTCTAACAAAGTAGACTTTTTCCCTTTTAGCTATTTCATTGCTTCTTTTAATACTAGTATCCTTAGAAAAAACTAAATACATAAAAACAATGATCCAATATTGAGATCGAGCAAATAAAAATCGATTTAATTAATAATTAATTTACCTAGGTCGAGATGACCGGTCTTACAGGAGTAATTAAATTCGATCATCAAGGCTTCAGATCAGATTTTACATTGGACATAATTGAGCTGAACAGTAAAGAGGGTCTGAAAAAAATTGGCACGTGGAACAGCACCGAAGGAGTAAATTTTACGAGAAGTTTCGGTGATGTGTACACTCAAATTGTCGAGAACCTGCAAAACAAGACTTTCATCGTCACTACTATACTGGTGAGATAAAATGATTATTTCGGCAACAAGAAGATTTTTTTTAAAGATATTTTTTTTTCTCACTTTTTATCATATGGGGGTGGAAACGCATAATTTTCCGTTTGTCCAGACTCTCGTTCGCACACACGTGGCGCACTCCCTCGTAAATTCGTTAACCTCGTCCATTCGTCAACTTCGTAATGAAATTTACCGAGTTTGAACAAAGTATATGTACAATATTTATATATATATATATATTTACATGTATTTTACGAGGACCAGAAAGTACGTCGCTAGTCTCGTTAGTTATTTCTGTGAGTAATTTTCACATCTAATGTACGGTGGAAAACTGAGCTCAAACGCTCTTTCCTACTTTCCCTTCGACTGAAAAGCCTCTTGAAATTTTCTATCCTCAAATAACGAAACTTTTCACTCTCCGGGCTCAAACTTAGTTAACAACTGTCTTAATCTGGGGATGACATTTGTGCTTTTTTTCGTTTGTGGCGAGGTGTTTTGGTAGTAAAATAATGTTTCGATCGGAATGGAGCCGATCGAGCTCTCGATTAGGAAATTTATCATTATTCCTTATTATTTATTGAGAAACTTTGATATATATCGCATGAAAACTTTAATCAAGCTTCCAGAGCTCATAAAAAAGTTTTGAAGTAATGTTTAGTGATTTGTAAAAAGAACAATGAGGATAAAAAACGTGAGCTATTATACTTTGTTTCCTGTAAATTTAACACATACTCTCTCACTCTCTTATCCTGAAATTCACGTTTCTCTCATGGATGAACTGCATGCATTTTAACGAGGTTAAAAAGTTACCCGAAGTCGTTGACTTTTGTGTGGCTTACCTCACAAAATACAACCCAGGAAAATCCACGTGCAATATCACAAATCCACTACATACATATATTTATATAAAACTTTGAATTCAAAAGGCATTTCATATCGAATGTCTTCAAAACTAGGAACTTCTACATATTCGTCCTTGACTCTGTTCATTCTAATTCCTTTCCGAAGATTCGATAATCCAGAAATCGACGCCATTCATTTTGAAGAAAAATATTAGTTTTTGTTCCGACAACTTTTTGCTTTCCGCTCTAAAATAATCATGTCGATTTCTTATTGATTTTGCTTGAGCAATAATTTTTCGAGGGTGGGATGTAAAAAAAATTATTTCCGCGTTTTTATATAAAATTCTGAAAGGATACGTTCTTAAAAATGTTAAGGGTTGAAAAGAGTACCGTTTTGCACGAAATTGACTTTATATGAATGTGTACGACACTCGTATTTATAAGTAAATTTCTTACGAGCTTACATAAATACATATATATATTAAAATGTTACTGTTGGGGTATGTGGTTCGTAAAAACTTTGGTTTCGCCATTTACTTTGGTAAAATTTCATCGTAAAAATACACGAGGCCTGAGACTTTGGTAGGCACGTGGCGAAGTGCAAAGACGAGAGTTGAGCGCGTTTTCTCTGCACTTCATTGCATCTCGTCGTCGTCGTCGTTGCCGTCATGATATTCTGTCTTGCCCTCAGGGAAGTTTGCGTTACGAGGGTAGGTGGAAATGTAGAGAAAGGCAGTGGGGGAAAGAGTACTTTCTACGAAGCTGAAACTTGGAAAAGGAGCATAGAGCTTGGAGAGGATTGCTCACTTTTATGAGCTTTTCCTTATTACTTTCTCCCTCTTTCTGCACCCCTCACCCTTTACCATCAACAGATGCTCGTTAAGACGTGGATTTTTCATGCTGCTCGATTAGAGCAACTCCGCACTCAGACACAAACACTTCTCATTATTTTTGAAAAAGTATTCTTCCCTGATTGTTTTATAATTTCTTTCCCTTCTTGGTTTTTTTTCTATTATAAATTATTCCACACAGGGATTTGCCATTTATCTCATAATTTTTAATGATCATTTTACTTTAATAACTGCGCGAGTAATAATGACCTAAGAAACAAATGCGAATACTTGAAAGATACATTTAAATTATCGTTCCATTTTTGATTGTGAAATGAAATTAAATCGATTTTTTTTCTTTTTTTATTAATTCTTATATTTTTAATTCTTCGAGAATGAGTCTAATTCTAGAATTTTGATCGAAATCGATTGACTAGCATAATTACTTTCTTGCAAGTCAATCGTGAGTTACAAAACTTTGATAAAATAAATAAAGTAAATGGGTAAAAATGATCGTTAAAATATTTACAGAGTGCGCCATATTGTATGCGAAAGGATTCGAGCGAATCGCTCACAGGCAATGCACAATTCGAGGGTTACAGCGTTGACCTAATTCACGAGATATCCCGGATTCTCGGTTTTAATTATACGTTTCGATTGGTACCTGATGATCATTACGGTTCGTTGAATCGCGAGACAAAAGAGTGGGACGGTATGATGAAGGAATTACTCGATCAGAAAGCCGATCTTGCTATTGCCGATTTGACCATTACGTACGATCGTGAACAGGCGGTCGATTTTACGATGCCATTCATGAATCTCGGTAAGTCAGTTATTTTAATCTAATTCCAATCAATTTAAATAATTCACGTTAAAAATAGTTCTAATTAAATTTCATAGTAAATTATTTATTAAAAAGGATGATTGAACCAGAAATTGGCAAAAATATTATTTTCAAAGGTCATTTTTCGGTATTATTACTAATTTTTCAAAAAATGACTATTATTTTTTTGAAAAATATTCATTATCTGAAAAATTGATAATTTACGGGAAAATATTGTTAATTACTCAACAAATGAATAATACTCCATTTATCCATTTATCCATACATGCAAATTACCAATTAAAAGAGCAAAGAAAACATTTTAAAATATATTTCAAATTACACGAAAAATTACAAATTGCAGACAAATTATTTCTAATTACCCAAAAAATTACAAATTGTAGAAAAATTATTTCTAATTACTCGAAGAATCGAAAAAAAAAAATATTACTAATTATTTGAAAAATTAGAAATATTGGGTGAAATATTTTTAATTAACCGAAAATAAAAAAATAGAAAGAAATATTTTCCTAATTAGTTGAAAAATAGAAATGATTGGAAAATACTTTTCTAATTACCTGAAAAAAAATTAGAGAATAATAATTTCCCAAATACGCAGATAACAAAAAATTAGAGAACATTTTTTTTCTAATTACTTGAAAAATAAAAAAATAGTAGAAAATATTCACTAATTACTTGGGAAATATAAAATTAGGAGAATATGTTTCTCTAATTATTTGGGAAATAATAAGGAGAGAATATTTCTCTAATTACTTGAGAAATACAAATTGGACGAAAATATTTTTCTAATCATCCGTTCAATGGTTAATGATAAAAATTTTCATTAACCATTGATGTTAATGGTTAATGAAAAAAAATCCATTAACTAATGAATGTAATTTTTAATTGAAATTATTTGCATTTTATTTTCATTTAATAGTAGTAACCGAAGTTTACTTGGTTACTGATAGCGGGAGAAGTATCGGCTTAGGTCAAAATGACCCAATGGTAGTAACCGAGGTTTTCTCGGTTAATAGTAGTAGTAGCGGTTTTCGTCTGGGTCAAAATGGCCCAATATAGTAACCAAAGTTTTCTCGGTTACATGTGGCGTAGCAGGAGTGAATTTATTCTGGGTCAAAATGGTCCAATAGTAAAAATTGAGGTCTTCCCGGTTATCAGTAGCAATAACAGTTTTAGTCTGAGTCAAAATGACCCAATAGTATAAATCGAGGTTTTCTCGGTTAATAGTAGCAGTAGTAGTTTTAGTCTGGGTCAAAATGACCCAATGGTAGTAACCGAGGTTTTCTCAGTCACCAGTAGCGGTAGCGGCTTTGGTCTAGGTCAACATGACTCAATGATAGTAACCGAGGTTTTATCGATTACCAGTAGCAGTATCGGTACTAGTCTGTGTCAAAATGACCCAATAATAGAAATCGAGGTTTTCTCGGTTAATAGTAGCGGCAGCAATTTTAGTCTGGGTCAAAATGACCCAATGGTCATAACCGAAGTTTTCTCGGTCACCAGTAGCGGTAGCGGCTTTAGGCTTTGGGTCAAAATGATCCAAAGGTGGTAACCGTGGTTTTCTTGGTTACTAGTAGTGCGGGCGGTTTTGTTCTGGGTTAAAATGACCCAATGGTAGTAACCGAGGTTTTCCCGGTCACTAGTAGTGGAAGCGATTTTGTTCTAGGTCAAAATGACCCAATGGTAGTTGGGTCATTACCATTGGATCGTTTTGACCTAGACTAAAACCTCTACCGCTACTAGTAACCAAGAAAACCTCGGTTACTACCATTGGGTTATTTTAACCCAAGCCTTTTCTCGCTATCAGTAATTGAGTAAACTTCGGTTACTACCATTAAATGGAAATTATTTCCATTAACCATTAAAAATTGAATTCAATGGTTAACGGAAATTGTTTCCATTAAAATTTTAATTCAATGGTTAATGGACATTTTTTCGATTCTGTCTTCTGGCTGAATTTTTTTTTTTTTAATTAGAAAAATATTTTTCTCTAATTTTTGTTTTGTTTTTTGTATAATTAGAAAAATATTTTTCTTTCGTTTTTTTCTTTTTCGGGTAATTAGAAAAATATTTTACTTTAATTTTTTGTTTTTCGGGTAATTAGAAAAATATTTTACTCTATTTTTTTTATTTTTCGGGTAATTAGAAATAATTTTTCTAAAATTTCTAATTTTTCGAGTAATTAGGATTTTTTTTTCAGTTTTCTATTTTTCAGGTAATTAAAAATATTTTTTTTTATAATTTTTAATTTTTTAAGTAATTGAAAATATATATTATATTGATGGTTTTTTTTTATGTGCAATTATTTTGTGTGAAATACTAAATTTCGAAGTAATTAAAATGATTGTTTGACAAAATATCAAATTTTTAAACAATTCGTAATGTAATATTGTGTAATTTCAATTTTTCGACAATAATCAATTCTTTTTTTTTTTTGCATTTTTTGTGCCGAAGTAATTAGAAATAATTTTCAGCGAATTATTAATTTTTTTAGTAATTAGCATTTTAATTTCTTTTCATTACAACTTTGAAGTTAATTCGAAAATAAAAAATGATATTTTTTTTTGCCGATCTCTGGATTGAACTTTTTTATTTTTTTATTCATTTTTTAAATATTTATCACCTATGTTCATGCGCAAATAATTTATATTTACGAATACAGGTATCAGTATTCTGTATCGAAAACCAATCAAGAAACCACCGAATCTCTTCTCGTTTCTGAGTCCTCTAAGTCTCGACGTTTGGATCTACATGGCAACCGCTTACCTCGGTGTCTCAGTTCTTCTTTTCATACTGGCCAGGCAAGTAAAATATTTCCACTTTTTCTTTCCCTTATTACGCTGCACATTTTCTTTTAAAAACGAAGGACAATAAACCGTTTGATTACGAGGAGATGAAAGAATTTCTGAGACAGAACATCGCGGATATAATTGGAGCAAGTTTTCAAACGTTTTTGATAACAGAAAACTTCCGAAATATGGTGAATTATAAAAAACAAAAAAACATCGAAAAAAAGAATAAATGTTAAAAAAATCGTAATAATTCAAAAAATTGTGATCAAATATAAAAAAGGATAAAAATTGGTAAATCAAAAAGTCAAGCGATAATTAGCGTGAAGTTAATCGATTTAGATTCACGCCTTACGAGTGGTACAATCCCTACCCGTGCAACAAAAATCCCGATCATCTGGAGAATCGTTTCAAGCTGCTCAACTGTCTCTGGTTCACCATTGGGTCTTTGATGCGTCAGGGTTGTGATATTCTGCCCAAGTAAGCCCTTTCCCAAAAACAAAAAACCGAGCCTGAATGAAAAAAAAAATACTAAATAAATAAAGAAAGAATAAACCAAGCTTGAATGAAACAGAAATGAAAAAGAAAACCCTGAACATTTTTTCGAGATCTGCTCGTCGCGTTTTGTTTGTTCACTTTTTTGCGTGCTGTACCGACACTCACATGTATATTTTTATATCACATGTATATATTTGTTTTTTCTCGTAGTTTTTCAAGTGTTATTTTTTGACTTTATTTCGTTCACGATGTTCTTTTTCCTCGTTACGTCGTCCCCGCATCCGGAGTCTCATCTTTTTTCTCTCGGAGAAGGACACACGCGATCGAAGAACGTCAAACAAAATAAATAAAAAATGAAAGGGAATTGATTTAAAAAATTGGACAAATTACAGGAAATACAGAAGATGGGGAAAGAAATAAACAAATAAATTTAAATTCGGAGGCTCTGAGATCTAATCCCGTCCCGTTTCCTGTTCACGTGTCCGCAGGTTCAGCCCTTACGAGTGGGAAAATCCCCATCCGTGCAACGCCCAGTCCGAGGTCCTCGAGAACGAGTTCACACTCCTGAACTCGCTTTGGTTCACCATAGGCTCGCTCATGCAGCAAGGCTCTGATATAGCGCCGAAGTAAGTCCACTATAAAACCAAAAACAAACAAAAAAATACAAAAGAAATATCAAAACATAAAATCAACTCCATCCATTTTTGGAGTCGGGCAAATTTTTACTTCGAGATGAAAAAACCTGTTATTTTATTTTCGTTCTAGAAAATTTAGTCCTCTCTTTACGAGACTTAGGAAAAATTTAGGGGTGGCCGTCTAGTCGTTTTCCATTCATTCTAATTTAATGATCCATTTTTGTGGAGCGTTTACCATCATTACAGAGAATTCCTTCATTCAGATAGATTTCTTGACAGAAAAGCAACAAATTAATGACAAAGATCATTTTATTAATAACAATAATATTTTATCGTATTAAACACAACCCTCTCGATGCTATATCGTAGGCTTTGCTGCAAGTAGCCTGCGTTAGTGTCAACCGCGAGTCTTTTTTCCTCGTCGCTGTCCTGCCACTAGTCTTTCAGAATAAATAAAAAAAACATTGATAAATTGAACTTAGCAGATGACAAAACTGGCGATTAAGGATAGTGATGAAACAAAAATTCATCTTTTTTTACCTGGCACCTTATTCCCCGCGCAAGTAGTGCATTAGAAATTGTACGAAAGCTTTTTTTTTACTGCAAATAAGAATGTCGATTTTGAGTTAAGATTTATTTCAAATTTATTACTCACTTTCTATTTCAGCTTTATTCGTAATTTGCGTTTGAAAATTTGAACACTGGCACATTTTTTTGATTAGACATCTTGACTATTATTGTTTTTTTTTTTTTTTTTTTTTTCATTGGCTGTGCATGCAAAAATTTTGCACGTAGACAACGAATTATGGAGTGGAAAAAAAACCAATGAATCTAGTTAGAGGAATAACAGATTAAAAAAAATGCTTCTGCAGCTGTTCCTGAAAATATTTTTTTTTTATAAATTTGTATATAGCCCCATAAATAAATTTAAAAAATTCATTCAATGCGCTCGATGACAAAAAAAACTACAATTAAAAAAAAGTGTACAACTGATTTATGCTGCATTGCCAAATTTTTAATTTTTGCTAGGGCTCTTTCGACTCGAATGGTGGCGGGAATGTGGTGGTTTTTCACCCTCATTATGATATCATCGTACACTGCCAATTTGGCTGCTTTTCTTACGGTCGAAAGAATGGAATCACCGATCGAGAGCGCCGAGGATCTTGCCAAACAGACGAAGATCAAGTACGGGGCTCTTGGCGGTGGAAGTACAGCTGCATTTTTCCGGGTAAGACCTGCTCAAATTTTTCAATTATTTTTATAAATATTTTATTAATTCGCTAGGGTGAATGGCATAAAAAAATTCAAACGACAAAATTCGAAAGACTCGAGTGAAAAATTTGTCTTGAACAGGGAGCGGGAGTTAGAACGCTAAAAAAGTCTATTTTGTACAATTTTTCTTCTCGACTTCAATACAACGAATCTTTTTGTTGACATTACTGCTTTTTGACATAACGAATAAATTTTGGAAATCCCAAAATATCAAGAGGTGCTCCAGTGGCTCGATCGATTTATACAAAATATTCTGAAATGTTTTAAATGCTCCGTCAAATGATGTGACTTCGAAAAAAAAGTTATATTTTTTTTCATAAAATATCCCATTTAATTATTTAGCAAAGTTGTCAAATGTAATTTACGTAAAAATGATATTTAAATCGATAAAACCATGCGAAAAAATTTAATCGACAAGGTTCGGTGGACTCGAATGAAAAATTTTCATTAATTACAAAGCTAATGTGTACCCTTGAATTTCAATTCTCTTTTCAAACAATCAGCTTTTCTTTCCTATCGGAATATTGAGAAAATGATTAATTTTTCACTCAAGACCGATATAATTAAGACGAATGAATAGGAGGAATTTTCCATCGTCGTTCATACTCGAAAATCACCGATATTAGCTCTGCATACGTGAAACACACACGCACACCAGCCTCGAAAATCCTTTTGATGGGAAAATCCAGACAGCTTCCCCGAGTAATCAAGAGTTACGGAATAAGATCACTCGCGGCAGTCTCTCATTTGTGTGTAATCAATTTCACGTTAACTCACTTGGGATATTTCCATTTGTCGTGGCGGAAAATGTGCCGGGATGCGCATTTGCATAAGATCTCTCTCGTTTGAAGCATTCCGAACGGAGAGATAAGTCATTCATGCGTTAAATCTGTTCTTTAAAAATGTTGCGATGTGGTGCATAAATTTATTGAAATTTTTCGAATTTTACTTTTCATCCATTTTTTTCATTATCAAATAATTTTGAATAAAAAAATTAATGGAATTGGAATGACCCTTAACGAGCTCGCGGAAAACGCACTTAATTGTTTCATAAATATTCAATCTTCATTGAAGCGTTGAAAATTAAAATGTATAACGATTGCCATAATCACCTCGTTATTCGTTTTAATTATACGAGTTAACGAACCATCGGCTTATTACGGAGCTGCACTTCGATAAATCATAACGAGCTGTAATTCGCGAATCTTTTTATCACCGATAAAAGTATGTCTGCTCGATTCTTATCCGTTATTTTTAATCTTCTCCAGAGACAATCCACATTACAATGTGCCGTTTCGAAATTAATGACCAATTATTCCCCTGGCAGTCGTTCCTCTGATTGTTATAATAGCAACAACGATAATTATAATGAATTATTAATGTTTAATAGAGTTGTTATCACTACTATCACTAGGATTCGAACTTTTCGACGTACCAACGTATGTGGTCATTCATGGAGTCTGCAAAACCATCAGTTTTCACGAAAAGCAACGTAGAAGGCGTCGAAAGGGTTGTCAAGGGAAAAGGCAATTACGCGTTTCTCATGGAATCGACTTCGATCGAATACGTAATCGAGAGAAATTGCGAACTTACCCAAGTTGGTGGTCTTCTAGATTCCAAAGGATATGGAATCGCCATGCCACCAAGTAAGTTTTTTAATTCAATAAAACACTAATTTCTACATATTTTTATAAAGTGCCCAGATCCGTTTTTGATTTTCGTGTCTCTTTTTCCACAATTTATTCACGAAATAAACAAATGTTGACTCCATTTTTTGATGAAGTTCCAATATCATTTTTTCGTATTTATTTGACTTTTCACAATAATACTCGACCTCAATGAGCCGCTGTTTGGTGAAATTTTTTTTATGAATCTTCCAAATCGAGACATCGATTTGCCAAAATGTTGTGAGATTAGTTATTTATTTACTTTCATTGCTGTAAACTCAAACTCAATTACCGTCGGAAATGATATTGCACATTTTCATAGAGTAAACTAAAATCCACCGGGATATATTAACATCCAGAGGCCATCAGGTTCGCTTATCATGCTTACGTACACCGTGAGCTAAACTTAACGAGAGAGTCCCTCGCGAAAGTTGCTTCCTTCAGAATTTCTATAACATGACTTTTCTCCAGTTGGCTTAGTTTGGTACGAATACACATTCAGAAATCTCTCTAATTCAGCTTCATTCGATTCCCAGAAAGTGTTAAAGTCTATATGCAATCACGTGAACTTATGAATTATAGCTACCGGCTGTTTTCACCAGGGGTAGTTTTCCTCTCGTTGATTTGGCGAAGAGAAATTTCTATTATAAATTGAAACTTGTTTTAAAAATAAATTTGATTTAAAGTTTGATCGACTATGCATCGATAAAAAAGTTCTTTAACACATTATTATTAGTATTAATAATAACCAGCGATAAATTCATCTCATAAAATTTTATTGGAATCGGTAAGAGCTCGAGAACGTTATGGCTCCAGGAAGAATATTCAATGTACGTAAATCATAGCCCGAAACCACTTTCTACCTTTTGATAGTATCACCTTAAACCCATCGGGTTATTCAACATCTAGAGGCCATCAGGTTCGTTCATCAACGTTATGTATCCCGAAGCTATAGTTAACGAAAACTCTCGGGAAACTTGCTTTTACCGAGATTCCCTTTAACATGACTTTGCCGGGCTTAGCTCCTTGCGAAAGCGCATCCGGCATAGCTTAGTACAGTCATAATTATTCTCAACCGAAGAGGTTGAAACGAGTTTAATGTTTATTTAAGTAAATGAACATTAAACTCGTTTCGACCTCTTCGGTTGCGATTTTTTTTCCAATTTTTCCTTGTATTTTCACTTCTGGGATCATAAAATATGTATTATATTTTTCCATCGAACTTTTCATCAACAAAATGAAAATCTCTCTTCTTTAGACTGTTTTTTTTCGCTGTATTTTGATATCTTTTTCAACAATTCAAAATTGTGAAATATACTCCGAAATGCCCTTGTTGCGAAAAACTAATTACCATTTGGTTTATCTCAATATATTTGTTTTATTTTTGATGGACTTGCCTATACTATTGCAGTTCGTCAGCACCATCAGAAATTCAGAAAAACTGCCTCCCGTTCAACGATCGATAGGATCATCGCTGTTGTTCGTCCCAATATCATAGTTGAAAAAAAGACTGTATTTTGAACGCCAAAGGGCAACATTGTTCAACCCTTCCAGGGATTTGGATTAAATTTCACTGGCAAAATAACTTTTTTGTATTTTTCCAGAATAAATACATTTGGATATTCGGCCTGATATTAAGTTTTTTCACAAATTATCATTTCTACAATGGAATATTTTCCAAAACTCTTATTGTTATTTGTCTCATAGAAATATTTGTTTTTCGTACTTTTTTTTTGCAATTTCGCAAATATATAATCGACTTCCTGATTCATCAATTCAAAACTGTGAATTTAGTGTTGAACATTTTTGCTGCAGACTCACCGTACAGAACCGCGATAAGTGGTGCGATTCTGAAGCTTCAAGAGGAGGGAAAATTACACATACTAAAGACTCGATGGTGGAAGGAGAAACGGGGTGGAGGAAACTGCAGAGTAAGTATACACGACTCGCTAATTGGCAGAAGGTCTCGAAAATTCGAAGTAATTTCTCTAATTACAATATCAGTCAACAAATACAACATACAGACGTTACGATTGTAAAAATGCAATATTAATATTCAGTGGATGCCTTACTATTGGGCTTTATAAACTGTCATTTTTTAAGGTTTCTCATTTGTTCTTACTTTTAAGTTTTCTCAGTTTTCACCACACTTTCTCTCGTTTTTTCTTCCTTATTTTTATCTTTCTCTCTCGACCATCGGCGTAACGAGAATTTCTGTCTTTCTCCTTCTCTCTTTTTCCCCACTCGCTGTGCGTCTCTCCCACGTGCATTGGCAAAGTTTGTCCTACGTGAACTGAAACTCGGAATAATTCTCACGAATATCTCAGCCACATTTTGCACACATAGGCATTTACATAATAACACAAGATACAGGAGGTTTTTCAGGTAAAATCAATCTTCGTACTAGTGACTTAAACAATTGAATAATATAAAACGTTTGAGTCGAAAAAAGTGTTCAATTCCAATTCGTGTGCTAGTTCATTTGCAACATCAATTTCGAATAAACGACGATCAGAATAAAATCTTTAGTTGTAAAATAAATCAGTAATTCAAGTTTATCGCTTGAATTTTTTTTTTGTTTACATCGTGCGAATAAAGGAAAATAGATGTCATTAAAAATTGAAGATACTTGGATTTGACGCGAGATGCCTTATATAAAACAGCTTCGTACAAACGTATATAAATATAGTACACGTTCTTAAAGTTCTTCGGTATACATTCTACAGTTGGTACGAGAGTTTCAGTGCAAAAGTAACGTTGTGGCTGTAGCAACTCCTTATCTTAACGTGAAATAATCTGTCGAGGGTGTGGGTTGGAGTATTCTTCTCTTCCACGAGCAAGTTGTGAGCTCCCGCCTTTTCGTCCTCCCCTTTTCTCTCCCTGCAGCCTCTTGCGCCTGCCACTTGACTTAAGACACGTTATACTGTCGCGAACTCTGGCCAGATATAGAAGTAATAATCTTCTTCCATCTTTACAGTTGGCCTGAAAGCGCGATATAAACGCACATTTCTGGTTTTAGTCGTTAAAATGCACATCATTCGTAAACGCAGGTTGATCCAGAATAATATTTTCACTATTTTATAAATCATCAAAAATAGCTACGACTATTTTTATCATTTTCACATTTTTTACATTGCATCAGAGTTAAAAAGAAATATTATTGTTGAATAAATAGATTCGTGTTGTAAATGGAATTATTCATCAAATCAATTCTGCCCATTAACTGAATTTATATCTTTTTTTATTGCTTCATTATTTATGAAAGAACAGAAAAAGAAATTTACAAAAAACATTGGAAGACTTTGAATCATCCTGTACAAATGTACACACGTTACATTTAAAATGCAGCCTCCGTCTGTGAATGCTGTTTATACCGGGGATAAAATTACCAAGAGACGTTCTCATTATTCGTGAGAAACCGTGTGTAACGCACCAACCAGATTAGCTAACAAACTGTCGTCCTACAGTTTCATTAGATTTCTCCATTTACATGATTGTTGACACTTTTTTATGCTCTGCTATTCTCCAACAACATTATTTCGAGAAAATATATTTCAACTTTGATTTCACATTCAATTTTGTTGTTTTAAGTATTTGCACTATTTTTAAACATTTTTCTTTGTTATCATTTTTTACTGCACTTTACAAAGGATGGATATGAAATGAAAATTTAAATTTACAGGATGACAATTTAAAAAGTGGGTCAACGGCGAACGAGCTCGGGCTCGCGAACGTTGGTGGTGTATTTGTCGTGCTGATGGGTGGAATGGGAGTCGCCTGTGTCATAGCTGTATGCGAATTCGTATGGAAAAGTCGAAAAGTAGCGGTTGAGGAACGGGTGAGTGTCGTCAGATAACACGAGGACAAAAAAAATATAGTTATTTGCGCTAACGAAGCTTCCGATAAAATGACACGAAAATGTAGCTGCAGCAGCCACGATCCCGATGCTATTTATCCCGATATACCCCGGGAATACATCAGCTGATGCTCGAAAGACGGTGGAGTTCCACTTTAACGCTACAATCGTAGAGCTTTTAAAAGCACTTTGGTGTGATAATCGTTCTCGTCAAATGATCCCACTTTCCCTCTTTTTTTTCGGATTTTTTAAAACTCTTCAGTCACCACTAGAAAACACGTTTTTCTCAAAATTGTTTTCTTACGTCAAAAACATTTGAGTTCACAATTTGATTAAAATTTAGTAAAAAGTTTTTAAATTCATGTAGCAAATGGCATATTTTTTCATAGATTTCCCATACACCTTTTTTTAAAAAAAAGCCTGTAGTTAATTCGGTGAATTTTCATATCTTTCCTCAGTCCTCTCATCCCTAAGTAATTTTTTAAATCAAATCGTTTACAAATTTTTTGTTTTACTCAATTTTTTCTGTTTCCCTTTACCGCAGCACATTTTCTTGCTATTCGTAATTTTCATGCACATCCCCATGCTTTTGCTATCAGTCAAGACGACAATCCTTCAGATTTCTCTCGTTTAGTACTCGCACCTTATTCAGTAAAATTGGAGAAAAAAAATTCTTACACCGGGTATTTGTTTCTCAATCTGTTTTAGAAGCAGAAATCCTCGGGAAAACCGATCTGCGAGGGTTTCACCGATCTTCATTAGCGGTCCTTCAATTGACTGAATATCGAGAGCGATTTATCGTACTAAAAAAAAAAACAAAAACAAATAAAGCATCACTACAGTTATCGTGAAAACGAAAAACCAAAAAAAGCCTAAAATCGAACAATACAATCGTGAGATTATTTCGCGACCAGCGAGGCGGAACTCCATCGAGTTATTAAAATTAACGATACTGATTAATTCGAGCAGTGAGAGTGACGACATGCAGCTGATGTATAAACAAAAAAGACGAAACGACACGCAAAAGAAACAAAAGCAATACGAACCAGACGTTTACTTCGATATGCAGCATAATTAAGCGTTTATTGATGATGAAAACGATACACGTAAAGCATTGAAACTGAAAAACACGAAAACTAAGATGTAAAGATTGATCAACGCGACTGCCAATTGCTCATATCAAAGTTTCAATTAATCAAAACACTAAAACCCTCCCCTGGCCCTCACCCTTTCTCTTGCAAAAAAAAGTGATAAAGACTGCGATTTTTACGAAAAAGAAAACAAAAAAAGGAATTTCTCGTGTACGGCTTAAAAGTTCGATGACGAAATGTCGATTAAAATAAAATCGAACGAGATGAAGGGATATTAAAAAAAAAAAGATAAAAAAACAATCAACGTTTTGTACGAAAATATAGATAGTAAAAATGCATTAGGGTATTTCACAGATAGACATTTTATTGTAAATATTGCCAAAGGTTTAAGTCCAACATTATTTATATTTAAATAATGTCATATTCATGGTTTTCTCGTGGGGAATTCAATTTCGAATGAACTACCACGCAGTGACCTGCCATTCCGAGCATTTTTCCGGCCACGTAAATATTCATCGCCCTCCCAAGATAATACTATGTTTCGAAATTTCAAAAAATCCATCATCTACTTTATTCTCAGAGTATACGAATTTGGGAGAAAAAAAAACTCGATGAACGAATGATAAAGAAAATGATTAAATATTGTTATCCATTGATTTGTTTCAAAGAGTTACGAATTTATTATTGTAAGAGTACGAATGTTGCGACGAATTATTTCAAGGTGATTGGAGCGTGGAGAAAAAAAAAAGTAGTGACATTTATATCACGTGTGAGAAAAACAAAAACTAATTTGAAGAACAATTACAACGATTTTTGTTCGTTCGTTTCGAATTTTTATATGGAACCAATAAATTTCATCTCCTCACCAACGACCTTGAAAAATCATGTTTTTATTGATGTAAATACTTGTATTCATACACGAACCCATATGAAATCTCGGTCTGACAGTTTAGTATGACATTGTTAGTTGTGTCGCAATGTTTCTTGCTTCTCCTTTTGCCGTGGATCCGTAGAAGGTGAGCATACAAATATTAGAGCTTTTCTTCTTTTCCTCCATTTCATTTTATCAAAATTTGCGTTAAAGAGTCCGCAGCATGTTTATCCGTGTCATCGAACCTTAAAAATCAATAATTGGCCCCGAAATTCACATTTATCAAAAATCTATCCAACCCAAAGTTTCTAAAGAAAAATTAAATAAGTTGAGGCGATTTTCTGTATGAAAATTTGCTCCCTCAGAAACTGCTACAAAAAAAAAGAGCAAGAAAACGAAAATTTCGTCTTCGTTTCTATTTCCAATTATTTTTTGTTTTCACTTTTGTTATTTGTCATTGTTTCAAAGTTGTGATAAGACAAAATTTGGCACCCACGTCTCGTTGACGTTTACAGAAGTCATTGCGAACGGAGATGACGAGCGAAAGATGTTATGGGTTGGACAACATCGAAGAGAATGAAAAATCAACAATAAAAATGATGGAATGTCGACGACAGAAGAAACAGGATAATTCGTTATCGATCGTTTCCGAGTCTGGCCAAGCACCTGGCTACACAAAATACAGGCATTTCATTGGCAAGGCGCCTCTCACGTAAGGCGAGAAAATAACGGAAAGAAAACAACGTTTACATCAAATTTTCTGTTTTTAGTCCATTACATTATACGATTAAATCCTCTATATATATATATATATAAAGAAAATTCTTTTTTTACGAAGGACTGGAGGAGTGTGAATGAGAAAAATGTGAATAATAATTTGAGCAATTAATAATCGAATGTATATAAAAAAAATCTTCATTACGTTTCAGAATTTATGATACAAAAGAAATATATATATATATATATATATATATATATATATATATATATATATATATATTCATAATGTAAAATGTATATCACTATGTTCGTTCGAATCTAAGTTAAAAAATGTCTTGCAAAAAGCATAAAAGAAAATCAAAATGGCTACGTGCGTCCGAAAAACTCTTATTCGAGCGGTGGCTTTTCCAAGATTCTATATATTGATATTATAGAACGTTGTAAATACGTAGATAAGTATAATAAAGTTACGACTAAAATGACGAAATATCGTCGAATCCCGCGGTGACGAAAAATTGTGAAAAAAAACAAAAGAATATAAAAATTTCTATGGGCACTTTTTTCTTATGTCACGTCGTGCCAACTCGCAAAGATTCGATAAACGTGACCGACGCATCTGTAATTATTTTATTTCGTAACGAATTGTAAATCCGTCTAACGAATTTCGTTCCGTAAATCAACAATTGAAATTCCCTTTAAAATAAATGAATATATAACATTCCCTGCTGTCGATATTCGTCGATAAATATTTCCAATTTCGTACAAAGACTGCGGACCGAACAGTATTAATTTTTGTCTTCCTTCGTGGTTGCACGAAAAACATTTAAAAAAAAAAAATCAAATTATGTGTACTCGAAATACGACGTCAAGGTACGAGCGAAAATAATGGCTGATTATAAAATTAAAATTATCCCTCGAAGGGACCATTCTCACACAATCACCAAAATTCCGATCGATCTGACAGTTTTTTATTCGTACGTTATTTTCGCTCAAACGACCATCGAGTCGACACTCTAACATTTTTCCAACGGCAAATGAAAAACACGAGTCTTCGCTAGTGTATATAAAATTCGAATATATATATATATACACGCACATGAAACTAAGAGGAAAATAAATAAAGTCATTGTAAATAAATCCTATTACGATTTAATTTAGACGAATTTGTGATGGGGGTAAACGTGTTGCGTTAAGCATAATTTTTATTCCTCGTGTAATTATGAAACGACATTTGAAAAGTAAATAAAATAATCGTCCGTATGTTCTCAAAATCTGTTTTTCTTCAATATCAGAAATCTACGCAATATTTCCGTTAATTTATTTCTTTCAGTTTACTATTTTTATTTGAGAAGATTTTATTTGAAAAAATAGAAGATTTTTCGAATATTTGAATGATGTTTCTTATTCCTAAATGCGTAATTCATTATTGTAATTTTATATTTTTAAAGTAAAGAAAAGAACGCCAAGCGTTAAAAAATCATGTTTTTAAATGAATGTCTATGTCGTTCACTCAAAAATAATTTGACACTGGTCAAAACGAACTTGCCAAGTATTGTGTTAAAATTGGTTTTTTGTTCAATTTTTTTGAGGACACGATTTTCTAATGGTTGGCTTTTTTCGACTTTTGAAAAGTGATTGTCCGCCGATATCGTTTCTTTTTGAAAAACACGGTAATTTCTCAATTGGAAAAATCAAAGTTTATTTTTGTAAAAAAAACATGCTTTCTTGTCTGTTTTTAAGACGATATGAAAACTAAAGAAATAAAAATAAAAAACTCAAGAATTTTTGGTGTGTGATAACGTAAAAAAACAAAGAAATTTTGATTTTTTTGTTTTTTTTTTCTCTATATATGTGATATTCTATGCCAAATCGACCTATGTCAGTCCCTTCCATTCTTTGATTTAGCTGAAAACTTTATGTGTTGTAGGACCCATTGAAAGAAGCTCTCTTGATTTTTTTCAGATTTTTTCATCCGTCCACTTATGAGATATGATATTTTGTCAAAGTTCGATGTTTTTTCTTCAAATGACTGTGACTCTCTGAAAAATTGACCAAATCGAACTTTTTTTTTTTAGAAAGGTTGGAAAAAAAATACGAAAACATGATTAATATTTGTATTCCATATTTTTTTTTCAATTTAAAGTAATTCAAAGCAAGAAAACATTGGTTTTAAGATGTTTACCCGTTTTAATTTTTTTCAAAAAATTCACAAAAAAACTTTGACCAATTATATGATATTTGAAATCAGTCCCATCGTGGGCAGATTTTTCCTTATATTTTTTTCTTATTTTGAAAAAAAAAATCATTTTTTTCCAGTCAATTTAAACCAAATCGAACTATTTTTTTTGATATTTTGTTTCACATCAATATTTCTAATATAAAAATGTCCTATTTGGTACGAACTGGCTAAAAAAAAAAATTTTTTTTGTACTAAGAAAAGAAATATGAAAAAATATCTCTCCACAATGGGTCTGGTCTCAAAAATCATTTAATTGGTCAAGGTTTTTTTGTGAATTTGTTGAAATAAATCAAAAGTGTCCAACATCTTGAATTTAATGACTTTTTGCTTAAATATTGATAAAAATATAGGGGACGATTTTCAATCATTATTTCGTAATTTTTTCCAAGAGTCTGGTAAAAACCTACATTAAAAAAAAACACGTTTTGATCTAAATTGACTGGAAAAAAATGAATTTTTTTCCAAAATGAGAAAAAGTATAATGAAAAATCTGCCCACGATGGGACTAGTCTCAAAAATCATTTAATTAGTCAAAGTTTTTTGTGATTTTTTTGAGAAAAAATTAAAAAAGGTAAACATCTCAAAACCAATGTTTTTTGCTTTAAATTTCTTTAAATTGCGAATAATACGGAAGACAAATATTAATCATTTTTTCGTATCTTTTTCCAACGGTACGGTAAAAAACCATCCTTTCTAAAAAAAAGTTTGATTTGGTCGATTTTTCAGAGAGTTACTGTCATTTGAAGAAAAAAACATCGAATTTTGAAAAAAATCATATTTCACAAGTTTATGGACAAAAAAATCTGAAAAAAATCAAGAGAGATTCTTTCAATGGGTCATACAACACATAAAATTTTCAGCCAAATCAAAGAATGGAAGGGTCTGACGTAGGTCGATTTGGCGTGGAATACCCCTTATACAAATCTGTGAGCGAAGAAAACTTTGTCTGTCTGTCTGTACGTTTGGCCGTTTATGGCTCGAAACCACTGAACAGATATCGAAGAATCTTTCACAGGAAGAAAGTTCATGATCCACAACAGGTTGTGGGCTGTAAAAATTCTAATAAATTGTTTCCGACGGTAATAGAAAAAATTCAATATTTATTTTCAATATTCAACTCTAAAAAATCGCAAAAAATAGAAAAATGTTGACGAATAAAGAAAACGGAATATCAATTCGAAGATAACTTGGAAACAAAAAGAGCGAGAGATGGCTGGGGTTTAAATGTTGAACATTTTAATTAAATGTTTTCTCAATATTTAATACAAAATATCAAAAAAATTATGCTTAAATAGAGTAGAGAATAGTAATTTCTATACGAATGATATTAAACCTTCATTTTTGAAGGGTTGTGGAAAATCATGCACAAGACACTCGGTGTAAGGGTCCACAACACGTTAGAAATAGTTTTTGTGTATTTCGTTTATTTTTCCCAGATAATATATTCCCATATAATATATTTCATTCCTATTTTCATCATCAGTTTCATATAATATGAGATAATGAGACAATGAACCAAGGAACCAATATATCGAGATACCATGCAGTCTAGATCATATTCTGCCATTCTCTACTGTTTTTAACATAATTTTTTAGAGTTTTAATTCAATTGAATTCAAATTCAAATATTAAAAAAATATGCCTAATGAAATATGAAAAATTACCAAATTCTTATTCCTATTTTTATTCCTTGTAGAACTTTTCCGGGATTCAGTCCATCGCTCAACCACCTATAATGATGATAACTGTAACGAGCTCAAATACATGCGTTGAAATAAGTGGTGGGAGTAGAGTAAGTTATAAGTCGGTGGAGTGCTTCAACTTCTCTTGTCGCACATTTCAACGATGTACGTCTGAAATACCGCACGTTGTCGGTGTTCAATAGTGAATAAAATACATTTCCTGTGGTAATAAAGATTATTATATTTTTTCGAAATTCGAGTGCCTCGAAATTTTGACAAGAAAGATCTTACGACTGCCAGGTAAGTTAACTTGTGATTAAAATTCTCATCCAGTCATCCATCTTCCAACAGTCTCTTAGAGAAAGAGAATATCTTTGATATGTTTCCAACCCCTCGCCGCACCAACGCTTGCTCCCCAGTAAAGACATTTTTTAATCCAATGAAAATATCTTTGTTATTTCTATCCTTGAAATCGTAACTTGATCAAAACGAGTTTGGGAATTATTTTATCTCCATTCTTAACTGTTGATTTTAAGGGTTGTTTTTTTTCTAATATCGATTCGATTTGTATTCAATTTGCCATCGAATTTATTGCTATTCTGTAATATTTCCGGAATTAAGATTTTTTGATAAAATTATGAAATCGAGACTGTGAAAATGATTACCGTCTTAATTTGTATTTTTGTGCCATGAATTTATGATTTTTATTTGCTTTTGCTTCAGGTTGTATTTTCAAAATTAACAAAAAATCCATAAATTAGATATCTATTTTTTTGAGCTTTTCTTTTTATTTCCTTTTTATGTGATTTTTTAATTCCTCCTCGCACGATCGATCCGATCGATAAATTATTCAAATCGTCGGTTAACGTGTCGAAGGAGAAACTCTTTAGAAGTTTACGATCGTAATAACTGAATAAAAATTGGAAAAGAAATACGAGCGACTATCCGATATAGTAAGTTGTATCGCATTGGAGAAATTGTGTCAACAGTTTAAACATTGGCATCGGTAGTCTCTAGAAGTCTAAATATATCAGCACCTTTATCACGTTTCCGCAATATTCGCACGCCTCCAGCTTTTCGCACGGGAACATAGAGTTTGAGTGAGTGAGATCAAAAACACAAGTGGTGTTTCTCATTGAGTATACAACGTAGAAATAGTGCGTTGCGCTCTAAGAACAAGGTGAGAAAGAGAGTGCGAGTAAAAGATTCAACAAACCGAAAATTTCTCGCTACTCGGGATTTATTTGTTTTATCTCGTCGTAAATGGAGCTTCATAAAAGAAGACAATGGCTTTTTCATTACATCAATTCCCTCCAACAAAGTACTTATCAAAAACATAAATATACACAGGATTGCACTTAATTGCTTTATTTAAATCCGCCTAAAGAAATGTTCAACTGATTTCTGAAATTTAATCACTCGTCAACATTTTATGATTTTTTCTATAATTATTTAGAGACAGAGATTTTGTTTTTCAGAAATTTCTTTACAAACAATTTATTAAATTTCTAATGATCAGCCGACAATGAAAAAATTTAAAGTCTCTATTTACTCGACGCTAATATTGCTCCCATGGGTTTATGGATTGACGGAAAAAGCCACGCTGGGTAAGGGCTGTTTGAGCTGTGAATTATGTTGCGTTCGCAGTTGGTAAGTGCCAATAAAACTGCCAAAATTAACACTTCAGGGGCCCTCTTCGAAGAGAATGATCCGTGTCAGCAGGCGTTTGTTCTTTCCGTAAACGCTGTTAATAAATTGAGACGTACCACCAACGATCTTGCCAACGTATATTTCGTACCGGATTCTCGATCAACAACGAACAGTACTTTTGAAATATCGCAAAGTGGTGAGCAATTATTGTTGAATAAATAATCAAAGATATTAATGACACTGTGAAAAAAAATCATTCTCAAAATTCGAAAAGTACTAAAAAGCGAAAATATGAAAGCTGGGGAAATTAGTCCATGATCTTATGATCGTAGAATTTCCATTGTTTATTCTTCTTCAATTTACTCGTGCTCGAATTGCAACAAATGAAAATGAGTTTATTTTAGCGTGTTCTCTTCTGGGAAAGGGGGTGGTCGGGATTTTCGGACCGTCGGAGAGAATATCGGCTGAACACGTGCAAAGCATGTGCGAAACTGTCGACGTACCAAACATCGTCGCACGCTGGGACATTGAACCAGGAAGAATGCAAGCTTTCAATTTTTATCCCGCCTCTGAGGCACTCACGATGGTCAGCCAAAATAAATGGATCCAAGGCTAAGAATCTTCACATTTTTTTTCAATTTTTTTATCTCTTTATTCTTGCAATCGTACAGGCAATATAATGGGAGTTTTGTCGAATAGGCATTGTACGATTTGATTACGGAATTCAAATGGAAAAAGTGTACGATTTTGTACGATAGTTCGGACAGTCTTGTACGTACGAATGAATTGCTCAAAAAATGGGACCCCAATGGATATCCGATAACCATACGTCATTTGGGCAGTGGCCCAATTTACAGGTGTTCGAGAAAAAACAATTGGAAAAAGAATTCTTTTTAGCTGGTTTTTATTTTGAATAACGATTTTTTCGTTGCATTTTTTTTACTGTGCAGGGACGTATTAATCAAAGTAAAAAAAACGGAAGAAGAAAATATTGTGATTGATTGCTCGTACGAAATACTGGAGCAAGTTCTCAGAGAGGCGCAACAAGTTGGTATATTGTCCGATCGGCATCGAGTAATCGTCAATAATTTGGTGGGTTCATTTCTCAATACAAGAGCTTTATAACAATTTTATATTAATTTAACTAACAGCAAGTTTTTCGCAATATTAATAGAGAAATGAAAATAACAGTTACGAAAAAATACATGAATAATTAAAGAAAATTCGATCAAGAACACAATAATGTAGTCGAAATATTTTTCTAACGTTCAGGATCTTCACACAATCGATCTAGAACCTTACCAATATTCCGGAGTTAATTTCACCGGTTTTCGTCTCGTTGATGTCAACAATCCGCAAGCTCAGAAAACATATAAAAAATTTTTGTCAAAAATGGGTCTCAAAAGCTTGTCTCGTTTGCGGGTTCAATCTGCACTGATTTTTGACGGAGTGCAATTTTTCGCAAGAGCTTTTAAACGAGCCAAGGACGTGAAAAATTACGAGGCTCCAGTGTTGAATTGCGATGGCTCAGGCAATTGGGACTATGGTACTATTTTGAGCAATTTCATGCGCACCGTAAGTCAAACTATTTATCGAAGAATCATTACGTTTATTTATTTATTTGAATAGTGGACTTTGGACCGTATTTTTAGACTGAAATGGACGGTTTAACGGGCCGGATAAAATTTGACTGGAATGGATTTCGTAGTGACTTTGTCCTTGATATCGTACAACTCGATCGTACAGGATTAAAAGAAATTGGAATATACAACAGTATGGATGGAGTACATTGGCATTTGTCTGGAAATTCCTCAGTCATTCCAGACGAGAATGACCTACAAAATAACACATTGAGAGTTCTCATTCCATTGGTAAGCGTTGAGCCCTTCTTGACCTACAAATGTATAATTAATTTTTCTAATTCAAAAAATAGTGATTCAAGAGAAAATCATTAAAAGAATATTTAAGTTTTTATTTATTTTAATTTTTCCATAGCTCACTTGTTGTTTTTGTTATTCAATTGTCCGCTATTTACACTGGTGATTGAAAGAAAAAAAATTAAAAGAAATTACTTAGAACAAATACGAAAATACTTTTCGTAGAATGCTCCCTACAATATGCTGAAAGAATCATCGGATCTGAAAACTGGGAACGATCGATACGAAGGTTTCACGGTTGACATTATTCATGAGATCGCCAGAATCTTACATTTCAATTACACTTTTATTGAGAGCGATCCTGATTACGGAAGTCCTGATAAAGATGGCAAATGGACCGGGATGCTGGGTGCTATAATCCAGGGGGTCAGTGTTCATAATTGTTTTCATCAAAATCAGGTAACTTACGATTGACATTTTATTTTCTTACAATAACATTGATTATAATTCAGGAAGCAGATTTCGCAATTGCTGACCTCACCATAACAGCAGAACGGGAAAGTGCAGTGGAATTCACTGTACCTTTTTTAAATCTTGGTAAATCATAAATGATTAAACTAATAAAACAACATTATTGGATCGATGACTTTATTAAATCCATTCTTCCATCAATTTAATAAAAAAATAATTCTACGCTATTTTATTTTGTCAGGCATCAGTATACTGTACAGAAAACCTACAAAAGCACCACCAAGTCCGTTTTCATTTCTCTTGCCATTCACCCCGAAAGTATGGATTCATATTTTGGGTGCATATTTATTCGTCTCTTTATTAATCTGCATCGTGGGCAGAATGTCACCAAGCGAGTGGCAAAATCCCGATCCATGTGAGCAGGAACCTCAGGAATTGGAAAATCAATGGTTATTGACGAATGCTTTTTGGTTCACGATGGGCACCCTCATGCAGCAAGGATCCGATGTAGTGCCAATGTGTGTCATTTATTGGAGAACACTTGTTTGTTTCTTCTTTTTCATTTTCTTACGTCTCGATTCCACTTTTTTGTGCAGAGGCCCATCGACCAAAGGGATTTCCCTATCATGGGCATTTTTTCGTCTAATTATGGTGTACACGTACACCGCAAGCTTAGCTTCCTTTTTGGTAGTGGAAACAATCGTCAAGCCCATAAAATCAGCTGAGGATCTTGCCAATTTAGATGGCTATATTAAATATGGAGCGAAAAAGGGGGGCTCAACTTATACATTTTTCAAGGTAACACTGATATCGCCTGAGAGTATACTGTTTTATCGTCAATTGATTATTATTATATTTTTATTGTACTTTGACAGACTTCTAATTATTCTACTTACGTAAAAATGTTCAAATACATGGAAGATAATGCTGACGATGTTCTTACCGACGACAACGACGAGGGAACCCTAAAAGTATTCGATAAAAATCAGGATTATGCTTTTCTCATGGAATCCTCGTCGATCCAATATATAGAGCAACGAGCGTGCAATTTAACCCAAATCGGTGGACTTCTAGATGCTAAGGGTTACGGAATAGCGATGAGAAAAAGTTTGTGTTTTGTAAATATATAATCGTCATTTATGAACGATTTGTATTTTTTTTATATCTTTTTTTCATTAAGCAGGCGCTAAATACAGGGAAAAATTTAATGCAGCCGTTTTGCAACTTCAAGAGACAGGAGTTATTGCCCAATTGCAAAATAAATGGTGGCAAGAAAAACGTGGAGGAGGACAATGCAAAGTAAGAAAATTTCCGAATTATAATAAAAACTGAAAAAGCAGAGTAACGACAAAAAGGAATTTACAGCGGAGAATTTATGGAATTATTTAACACTTTTTTCTCCTTGGACGTGAAGAAAGAAAACGTTAATGAAATTCGAAGAGTAAAGAGAAAAAAATCACAATTTTAGGATACCGGCGGAACAACATCTGCGGCTTCGGAATTATCGATGGAACACGTGGGTGGAGTGTTCGTGATTGTTATAATCGGTGTGATAATGGCAGCCATATGGGTGTTTGTTGAATTTATTTGGGAGCTTGGACGATCATCGTACAGAAATAACGTAAGTCAGAAATTAAGATATTAATTAATTCATGTAATACCGACAGCGATGAGTGTACGGCCAGTATGTGGCTCCGGCGATCACCGAAGTTAAGCAGCCTCGGGCGAGGCTAATACTTGGTTGGATGACCGCTTAGCCATGCACCGGCTCGCGCATCAATTGCTGAGCAGCAGGCAGTTTTTCTGAGTTTCTGATGGTGCTAATGAATTGAAATTCAGCAAAAATAAAAGTTAAAGTTATGAGATGGGCTCGTAAAAACCCGAGAGGGTACACGCAGGAACAATAAAAAATAATAAAAAAATATAAAATAATACATGTAATGAAAAAGTTAAGGTATTTTATATTTTATTTGTTATTGTTCCTGCGTATACCCTTGCGCGTTTTTAGGAGCCCATTCCATCACTTTAACTTCACGTTTTCCTCACTTTATTAAGTTTCATGTTCCTATAAGACTCCTCAAGGGTGTTACCCACAGCCACTCTTTCTTAATGCACTACTGTATCGCATTTGTACGAGGGTGAAGGAAAACTAGGAAAAAAAGCCGATACAAGCGGCTGCATTTTTTACTGAGTTTCAGTTGGTTATATAACACCATCAGAAACTTAGAAAAAGTGCCTCCCGCTCAGCGATTGATGTGCGAGTCAGTGCATGGCTAAGAGATCACCTAATTAAGTATTAGCCTTACCCGAAGTTGGGAGATCATTCTTAGAGCCACACACCGACTGCGCACTTATCGCTGTCAATTTCAAACAATTTAACAAATTAATATTAATTTTAAGTCAAATTCATTAGCGTGTGTCTGACCAATGTCGTCATTTTTTACTTTATTTAGTTATCGTTCAAAACTGAGTTCGTTGAAGAAATGAGATTCATAATGAAATTTCGAGGGAGTGTAAAACCATGCAGAAGACGTAGCCGAAGATATTCAAAAAAAAGTGAAAATGAACATGAGATGTGTCACGTCGCTTTACAGCCTTTGACCGATGATTGTAATTAATTGAAAATTAATAAATTGTCATTTTTCCCAAAAATACGCGAACAATTTTTTTTCTCTTCTCACCAAAAATTGGTACTTTCTTAACAGTGATTCCATTTAATCCATTCAACATTAACATTAAATTTTACTACTATTTTTTACGATAAACATTTTTATTTAGTTGTCTTTTTCAATTTTTCATTCAATTATTTCGAATTCAGCGCGCGTTCGTCGTAGCAGTTCAACTCGCAACGCAGGCGCACAACTGGGACCGAAATAACGATTCACGTGGGGTAATATGGGTCAAAAATAATATGTAAAATAATTGATTACTTGAAAAATGGCAATGATTCAGAAATATTTACAGTTAATAATATTCAATTAATGCAATTATAAAATTAGGAACATGAGTATTGCCAAATTATCTATGCCGAATAAATATTTTTGGAACTAATATTGCAATTTTTTTTTGTGAGTGTTTGAAGTAAAAAAAAAACATTAATGTTAGAAAATGATGAAGAGGAAATGCAAAGTAGAGATGGTGGGGGTAAAGAACTTGGCAACTGCAGCTGGTGCACTTCTATAACGACTCGTGTACGAAACGCAGCTTTTACTTCGAGCCTCGATAGTAAAGGGAGAGATAAAAAGTTCAATTTTAATTCAAGCTATCGAGTGATTAATATCCTCAATAACAAAAATATTGTTAGAGTGATTTTTACACTCTTCCAAATCGGATATAGTTGATCTAGGTAAGCCAGGCTTTATCCCCATAAACGTTTGATTTTATCCCCAATAATTAGTGTTCATTTTGCCTGGATTGATTGATTCATTTGTTTAATTGATGAGTGATAAATATTAACTACTTCTTTTCATTCTTTGCTCATTTGATCGTAAGGAACAAAAAACAAAAAATATTTGTGTGATAAGAATAAATAAATTTTTGAATTAATTAAGCACAATTGTTTAAACATTTTTTTGACAGTGCATCAACTGAGTTGTTAATGAAGGTAAATATTTGGTGAAAAAAAATCTTTGCATATATGACAGTGAAGAATTGGCAAAAGTTCAATGAAATTTATAAATATTCGCTGGATTTACGATTAGTAGGAGTATTGAAAAAGCACGATCGTCTCAAGGCTGAATGAGGGAAGGAAAAGTATGTCACTCTCGAAAAGCACGTTCTCGTCGCGACGCATACCGTCTAAATATATCAGAATCATTATGAGCTCTGCGTATATGTGTATATGTGTGTTTCTTCCACTCCACCATGTCAACGAGGATTCACTGCTCTCAAACAAATCGTATTAAACAAATACCCGTTAAAGGGGAAGAAAAAAATGTAGAAAACATTGTCAAATGGAAATTTAACTATTTACCCGGAAATATGGGCTGCCAATTTTTTTTTTTTTTTTTTAATAAAACAACTTTTCCAGCCATGCATTTCGATGTGTTTTGATTATTTTTTTTACGAGTTTTAAGCTTGTGCCATCCGTCAAAATGTTCTATAAATATGCAATAATTTCTGGTGCACTGTACTCCAATTCTAAAATATTCTCCGTCGATCAAACATCACGTTCAGCTCACAGATGCTCAGTAAAATTGTTGAGCAGTTGAATAAATGTTTACATGAACTTTAAGTGCAAAATTTCGAAGTCTCGAAATGCTTTCATGCCACGTCAAACTTTGAATCACTCTTTGGGCTACGAATCCCGTGTTAAATGTACAGGCAACAATTTCTGCAAGAGATTTCCTTTCAATATCAACAAATACCAAGCACCTTTGTAAATAAACAATTAATTCTTGTATATTATTGTCAAAAAATTGTCTGAAAAAACTTTATAGAAATTTACAAGAATTCTCTTGCAATTTTTTGTTTGCGCATATTAATCATTTCTTTGAATACGATAATTTAGCTTGCTGAACTTATTGCCGATGTATTTTTTTAAGTGGATTTTACTGCGAGCTTCATAACTTGAAATATTTTTTAGGATGATGGTACGATGCTGAAAAAATGTTTTTTCGTGTTTTGTTATGTTGTGATATTTGTGCCGCTCGTGCCGGGATTTTCCAAGAGGATAAAGTTGGGTAAGAAATAATAAAGTTAATCTTGAATTAAATAAAAAATCGAATGATATCTTCTTGATTAAAAAATTTTGGTAGGGAGCCTTTTCGAGGAAGATGATCCCTGTCAACAGGCGTTTTTACTATCGGTGAATGCGGTCAATGCATTGAGGCATTCGAACGAGGATTTGGCTAACGTGTTCCTCGTTGCAGATCCTAAAACTATCGTCAAAGATGCTTTCGAGGTTTCCGTGAGCGGTGAGCCCAAAACTCGGATAAACAAAAATTAAGAATAGTTGCTATATGTAATTGAAATACAAGGGAAAACGTTATCACGAGTTATTTATATGCATTCACAGTGTGTGCTCTCCTCGAAAAGGGAGTCGCTGCAATTTTTGGGCCTTCTAATAAAATCGTGGGTGAACACGTGCAAAGCATGTGTGAAACGGTGGACATGCCAAACATCATTGCACGTTGGGATGTTGAGTCGGCCAGAATGAAATATTTCAACTTTTATCCCCACGCAGATGGACTCGCGATGGTTCGAGCTCAATTACACTTCAAGTTTCTTTTATTTCTCTTAAAAATGTACTTTGTGAATCATAAATGGTTCAACGAAAAAAAATGATTTAAAAATAAGATTTAACGAAAAAAATATTTTTAACGAAATTTATAGCTGCTGTCTAATTTACATTCTCTATTTTTTTTTTTTTTTAATTATATACCGCACGTAACTTCTATAATTAGTCATAAATATTTCTGTCATTTGAACGAAGGTTCTTCTCGGATTGGTGACTGAATACGAATGGAAATCATACACAGTATTGTACGACAGTACTGATAGTCTCGTTCGTTCAAACGAGTTACTTAAAAGATGGAATCCGAAAGGATATCCAGTGACCATTCGATATTTGGGAAGTGGGCCAGATTTCAGGTGTGACGAAAATAAATACTACCCGATTAAATTTTTCTTTAAATCAACGTCTAACTGAAAAAAATCGTTACTAAGTGTCGCTTGTGTCGATAGGGATGTGCTGCTTGAAGTCAAACAATCGATGGACGTGAACATTGTGTTCGATTGTTCTTTCGAAATTCTTGGTGATGTTCTTATACAAGCACAGCAAGTCGGCATTTTGTCCGATCGCCATCAAGTTATCGTCAGTAGTTTGGTTAGTCAATTTTGTAGTACATGATACAACATTTTTTATTAAAAACCAAATAAAAAAAAAAAAAAAAGAATACGAATATTGTTGAAACATCAAGAAAAAAATTTGGTTAAGAAATGATGATACATTAAATAGCAAAAAGATCCAAAAAAATGAATCTCTTGATCTAAGCTTTATCGTTGTTTCCAAACGTTTGTTAATTTATGCAGGATCTTCATAATCTTGATCTAGAACCATATCAATATTCCGGAGTAAATTTCACGGGAATACGTCTGGTGGACATAGAAAATCCGGACTGCCAAGACACGTTCAACGATTATTTATTGGACATGGGTTTGGAAAGTTTGTCACAAATGAGCACGGAAGCTGCCCTCACGTACGATAGTGTACAATTCTTTGCAAGGGCTTTTAAACGAGCCACGGACTCTTTGGACGGTGACATAAAAAAAATGACCTGTGACAAGCTGGAAACTTGGGAATTTGGCGCGAGTTTAAGCAATTATTTGCGCACCGTGAGTAAATAAAACCTCGACTTTGATTAATTCAGGAATCAACGTGTCTTAATTGATAATTGATTGATTAATGGTTTATTAATGATTTATTTGTACAGACGGAGATGCAAGGATTAACGGGCTTGGTAAAGTTTCATACAAACGGATTAAGGAGCGATTTTAAGCTTGACATATTCCAATTAACTCCCGAAGGTACCAAAACTACTGGCATTTACAACAGTACAACTGGATTCAGTTGGCGGGTCGATGAAAATTCGATGGCAACGATCGACGATGATGACATGACAAACAAAACTTTTAGAATCCTCATTTCCTTGGTAAAAAAAATAAGACTAACAAACAAACAATGCTAGCCTTCGTCGATATCCACATTGACTTTTTTTAGAATCCACCTTACAACATGCTGAAGGAATCCTCCGCAATGAAAGTTGGCAACGATCGATACGAGGGTTTTGCCATAGAGATAATCTACGAGCTGAGTAAATTGTTGCACTTTAATTACACATTTATCGAGACTGCTGGTGATTATGGGAGCAAAGGCGAAGATGGAAAATGGTCTGGAATGTTGGGTGCCATTATCGCGGGTGTAAGTTTTATTTGATTTCTTTTAGTCCTTATTTTCAATTTTTTATTTATTTTAAAAACTGTTTGAAACGTTAATCCATATTTTAGGATGCAGATTTAGCCATAACTGATTTGACGATTACTGCGGAGCGAGAAAGTGTCGTTGACTTTACGATGCCATTTTTAAATCTCGGTACCAAGATCCTCCTTTTCATATCTATTTATTCAGTTACTTGTTTCCTTTTTTTTATCGCAAACGTTCGTTTTTCCCCAGGTATAAGTATCCTCTACAAAAAACCAAAGAAAGCACCACCGAATTTGTTCTCTTTTCTCTCACCATTCTCCAATCAAGTTTGGTTATACTTGACAGTCTCTTATCTATTTTGCTCGCTATTGCTTTTCGTGATTGGGAGAATGTGCCCATCCGAATGGGATAATCCCTATCCTTGCATCGAAGAACCAGAACAATTGGAGAACCAATTTACTCTGAAGAATTCATTCTGGTTTACAATTGGTGCTATTATGCAACAAGGTTCTGAAATCGCACCAATGTAAGTTATTGACTTTTATTTCAAGCACTCTGTTTATTATAAATTGTATTCGTATTATTTGTTTTTCATTGCTTACACCAAAGTGGAATGTCGACAAGGATTTTCGCTGCTGCCTGGTGGTTTTTTTGTCTCATTATCGTTTCATCCTACACGGCCAATCTCGCGGCTTTTCTTGTGGTCGAAACCCCCGTTAAGACCATTAAATCAGCCGAGGATCTTGCTGAATTAAATGGCGAAATTCAATACGGGGCGAAGAAACGTGGTTCGACTTTTAATTTCTTCAAGGTCAGTTCTAGTCCAAGTTTTATTGTAGGGGTCAGATGCTCATCCATTTTTTCAATACTCGCCGACGGATGACAATTTCTTGAATGTTTTTCCTGAACGAACGATTACTTCTGCTATTATTCTAATAATGTATAATGTATTTATTACAATAGTTTATGGCTTCCAGATAGATGCCGTATAAGGTTTCAGCGTATTGCCGATATTTCGCAAACGTCGCAGTTTGTATCATCAGGGCTGAGAGCTCCGATACTGAAGCTCCCTGGTCTCAGGTAGTCCTTACATACGCATGGTCATCGTTCCGGATGACTGCACCAGCCAATCAGAGTTTTTAATTGACCAGCTGATCAATCAAAAACTCTGATTGGCTAGTGCAGTCATCTGGAACGATGACTATGCGTATATAAGGACTACCTGAGACCAGGGAGCTCCAGTATTGGAGCTCTCAGCCCTGATGATGCAAACTGTAACGTTTGCAAAACGTCGGCAATACGCTGAAACTTTACACGACATCCATCCGAAAGCCATAAACTATTGTAACAATAATGGCCGTAAAAGCCTCAAAACTTGAATAATGTGTTTATGTTTAATCACAGGGTTCCAATTACTCGACTTATGCAAAAATGTATAAATACATGGAGGACCATGCGGATGACGTTCTTCCTAAGACCAATGAGATTGCAATAGATATGGTGCTTGATCCAGATAAAAAATATGCGTTTCTCATGGAATCTTCGTCGATCCAGTACATCGAGCAGAGAGAATGTGACCTGACGCAAGTTGGCGGACTTTTAGATGCGAAAGGTTATGGTATTGCGATGCGAAAAAGTTCGTAGTTGTTTTAAAAATTCATTTCGCTGATATCAATTGAAGCAATGGATTAAAAAAAAAATTATTTCTATGTATTCAGATTATAAGTACAGAAACAAATTTAATACGGCAACGCTACACCTTCAGGAGACTGGAGCACTTACGCAAATGCAAAAAAAATGGTGGGAAGAAAAACGCGGAGGTGGTAAATGCAAGGTGAGAATATTTAATAATACTCAATAATGATGAATATATCTATTATGGCTGTCAATAAAAATGGCATGGTTTTCAATCATGGCTGTCAATTTGACAATAAACGGAATCGAAATAATTGAATGAGAATTTTCAAACGAAAATTAGGAGGATGGTGGATCGGCTGCGGCTTCGGAATTGACTTTGGACCACGTGGGCGGTGTTTTCTTAGTATTAGGAATCGGTATTGCTCTCTCTGTGCCATTTTCATTCTGGGAATTAATCTTCGAAGTTGGTCTTATCTCTTACAAGGAAAAAGTGAGTGTTATTATTATCAAATTAAGTTCGAAAAAAGAAATAAAAAATAAGATCCAAATAAATATATAATAACAATGATAGTAAATGGCAAGAGGTCTATCATTCCAGGAAAATCTGAAAATTTTTGAAAATACTATACTAACATAATTTTTTCAGACTCGACCATTGAAGTGCTTAAATTAAAAACTGTTGGATACATTTATGGATTTTTAAAGACAACCAATTTTTACGAACCAATTAAACAACTCCTACTTAAATTTATGTTCGTCCTTTCAGTTATCATTCAAGAAAGAATTTATGGACGAAATGAAGTTCGTACTGAAGTGCAAAGGAAGTGTCAAACCGGCAAAACAAAGAAAATCGTCATCGCATGGAACCGAGGCTAGTACCGAAGGTAGTACGCCACCTTATGGCCCAGTACCAACAGTCATAACAACGGCAGCCGAATGAAAGACGAATAAATTTTTGTCTCGTTTCAACCCCATGCCGATCAATTTACTTTTTTTGGTCAATAATAATAATAATAATCGTATAGCCAAAAAAATGTCAACAGTATTAAAAAAAGTCGCCTCTCAAAAAATCGTTCTATACATTCAATAACAAAATCGGTTTTTTGTTCCAAATATCTCGAATCTAAATTATTCCGATGGGAAAACCAGTGCCAAAATGCCTACCTTTGGAAAAAATTAGTCCACAATTGAGGTAGACCATTGTTCATCGCTTAATTATTGAATAAAGGGTGAATAAATTATAATAATTATGAATTTTTGTATATCATTTATCAACCTTTTGATTCTGTTCATCAGCAGTTCCAAATCTAAGTGTAATGTGATTAAAAGGATTGTGAAATTTTACTAATGATTCGTTGCAAAAGGTGCAGGAGAAAAATAGGGGTGAAATTAAAGAAAGTCGTGACACGTCCATTTCTAAAAAAGTTTAGGTAACGCCTGAACTAGGAGCGTCATTGGTAGCTGGATTTTGAATCAAACGTGAAATATGCGCAAACAATTTGGTAGCCATGACGGGAGATTGAAAAATGCCAGATAAGCGGGGTAATGAGGGTCAGTTAAAAAGATGCTATTAAACGGTGGGGTAATGAGAGTCGGGTACTTTGATCAAGGACAATTGTTAATGACAATTCGTATTCAATGGTCGTACATGGAGAAATGCTGATTTTTCTTCAGTGTAATAATAGTCATTTATTGCATTTCGTGACAATTGATTCCGAAAAAAAATATTTGATGAATATTAATTTTTTAATATTTGAAGACCAAACCAAGCTCGAAATTAATCGAAAAAGGGGACTCAACGCAATGGAAAAATGGCCCTCTCGCGTTTGGATTTTTTCGTCGTCGCATGTAGCGAAATATAGAACACATTCGAACGGGAATGAAAAATAAAAATAAGAAAACGTAAAGCGAAGCGTTGACGAGAATGAAAAAAGGTGGCAGTGGTGGGGCAAAGAATAACTCCGGAACGACGAGCCGTGCACTTCTAAAACGTCGCGCTCACGACACGCTGTCCGTTCCAAAAACGATTGAACGCCTTTTATTTCTTCTTCCAAATTTAACGAGTGTAATTATTCAAATATCGTTAATCGTTCGATCATTGGTTTATTTGAGTTGTGACGTTTCAGAATATTTACATCTGTATTGTGCTCGCAAGTAAGGCAAACTCGACGATTACTTCGCCAAGGAGTATTAACAGTAATCATTGATTTTATTCCTTTCGTGATCAGGTTTGTTACTTCCTAACGTTTCGTGAGTGGTTAACCATTTTATCAATTCCCTCCTTGAATATTGAGGGTCGATCGCAATTGGAGAATCGAATAATATTTATTTTTGTCGCCCGTTCTCAACTGAACTTTCAAATCATCTAATAGGAATGCTTGATTGATGCCATTAACGAATTCTCTCGGAAAGTAATCAGCATTTCAAAACTGCAGTAAAGAAATTTCACTCAAAAGTTATGTGACTAGACGATGATATTCCTTGAAAAAAAAAAGCTATTAAATTAAACGAACTTCACATTGAAAAGCACGTTAAAGCTGCCACGCTTCGCGATCTAAATATATCCACATCTTTATGTGCTTCCAGTGTTTAAACTCTTCCATGCTGTCATCCCAAGAGGGAAAGAAACAGAGTCCCAAGTGCGCTGTTTAAATCGACCAGCTCCATCATAAAGACAAAGAAAGAATTATTACATAAACGAAACTTGAACTAGCACGTTATTCGCTATTTAAATAGCAATAGAAACAATTGTTTCTCATTTCCTCTCGTACTCTCGATAAAATGACGGAATGTTCAGTTTTATGTCATGTAATATGCTATTTCGGAAATTATTATCGAAAACTAATCTGTCATATTAGAAAGCGTTATCATTTTTATAGTTGATTACGGAGTTTATTTGACAGCAATTTTTTTCAAACTCTACTAAGAATTTTTATCACTGTTTTATAAACAATAAATTACATTTGTTTGTAGTAATTATCTCTCGATAAACCGTCGCAAAAAGAATTCGATCTACTTGAAAATTTGTAATAATCGCACGAAGAGTCAGAAATATCATTGAACCGCTTTAAATTTTTACTAATCAACACTATTAGAGCTTAGGGTAGTTTTTTGACAGTGCGTCTTCTACGAACTGTGAACAGTAACTGAACGACGAATAACCGACTGCGATGAGATGTTTGTTCAGGAAAAGTATACGAAATAGCATTTCGACAGCCTCCATCACTAAGTGGGGGCTCTCTCGAACGAGGGTAGGGTTAGGGGAGTCTCCTAACGAGAAATCTATGTAAATTAAGTCCAATTATCGATTCATCTAGATGATTTTGAATAGTTGAATTATTATTAGAGTTGTTTTTAAATTTTCAGTCGAATGAGCAAACGATGCGGAAAATATATTTTTTCACTCTCTTCTGGACTGTCACATCATTGATGTCAGTTCTAGCATTTTCTAAGCATGTAAAACTGGGTAAGAAATAAGCAAGTTACGAGTATATATTTATTAACATAAGTTTTAAAAACAAATTTTTTGAAACATGAACGAAACATAATTTCCAGGAGGTTTGTTCAAATTTGGTGATCCGTGTTATAATGCATTCACTGCAGCTGTGAATGCTGTCAATGAATTGAGACGCAATAACAGTGATTTTGCGAATATTTTTTTTTTGTCGGAACCATACAGTATCGACGATGATCTATTTAAAACCGAGAGATCAGGTGAGAGAGCCAGACGCAAAACAAACCTGTCAATTACGAAAATGGTCGGAAGCGTAAAAAAAATTGACATCTTGGAATTGAATTTTGTTTTTACGTGTTTAAACACAATTAATTAAACTAGTAAAATGGGTATTTCAGTATGCTATCTTCTCCAAAGCAAAGTGGCTGCAATCTTCGGGCCGTCTGAAAAAAAATCGGCAGCGCACGTGCAAAGCATGTGCGAAAGAGTCGACATTCCGAATATCGTAGCACGTCTGGATGTCGAGCCGATTAACAGCAGGGCTTTTAATTTTTTTCCTCATAGTGAGATACTCTCGAAGGTAATGCTTCATGGGCTAATACAATAATTAATGCAAAAATATAATAAGGAATGATTGTAAATAATAATGTTACGTAAAAACATATTAAAAAATAGTTTCTTACGTTTAGAAGATAAGAAAAGTAAGACGGAAATAAATATTTATTAAATAGTGCATTTGATTGCAGTTGTTCCTAAGTATCGTAACGGAATATCAATGGAAAGCTTTTATAATATTGTACGAAAATTCTGACAATCTGGTGAGTATGAGCGAATTGTTGAAAAAAGGGAATCCTAAAGGTCATACCGTGGCGATTCGTCCCTTGGGTAGTGGAAACGATTTCCGGTGTGTAAACTTAATCAAAACTTCTCGTTTGTTTAGTAGTCATTTTCACTCTAATTTTCTATTTTGTTTTCAACAGAGATATATTGCTTGATGTCAAAAAATCGAACGTAGAAAATATTGTGATTGATTGCTCATATGAGATTCTTGAAACTGTTCTTCGGCAGTCTCAACAAGTTGGTTTAATGTCCGACGGTTATAGAATTATCGTGACCAATTTGGTAAGAGAAATATGAAAATATTGGTCGAGAACTATTTAAATTGCCAGCTTAATTAATTTTTTACTGAACCATGAATAAATAGGATTTTCACACGATTGATTTGGAACCGTATCAATATTCGGGAGTAAATTTAACGGGAATTCGTCTAATCGACCTCGAATATACGGCCCTAGACGGAGTTTTCGACGACTTTTTGGACAGAGTTGGAGTGACCGATATTGGAAAATTGCGGGTTCAATCTGCTCTCATGTACGACGCTGTACAATTTTTTTCAATGGCTTTGAAACGCTCTCTTTACGTTCGTAATGGTGACGTCAAAGTTCTGGACTGTAATCTCAAAGATTATTGGGATTTTGGCACTGTTTTGAGCAACTACATTCGCACCGTGAGTTACAGTTTCGAAAAAACCGTTCGCGAAAAAAACAACAATTAACAATACGTTAATTATTATTCATGTTTTTTCTTTATTGTTGCTGCTTTTTATTTGGGTTTCTTTTTATAGACTGAAATGAAAGGAGTAACTGGTGTAATTAAACTCAACAATAATGGATTTCGCGAAGATTTCGAGCTGGATATCGTAAATTTGCATCGTGACGGATTAAAAAAAATAGGATTTTTCAATAGCACACAACAGTTTACGATTGATTGGGAACCGAATGAAAAGTTAAGAGCCCTCGCTGAAAAGGGTGATGTGTACAACAAGACTTTCAGAGTTCTCATCGCACTGGTAGCCAAAATCACTCAAAAATCGAAGAATCAAGGAAAAATGAATGCAATATTTTTTGTTGAAATATTGATATTTTTATTTTTTCATTTCTTTTAGGTTAAACCGTACAACATGCTCAAAAAATCCATAATCACGAAAAGTGGCAACGACCGTTACGAAGGATTTGCCATTGATATTATTCACGAAATCAGCAAACTTTTACATTTTAATTACACCTTCATCGAATGTAATAATGATTATGGAAAGTTGATCGATAATGCCACTAACAAATGGTCTGGAATGATAGGAAAACTTATGGAGGGGGTGAGTTTGAAGGGATGAAGAAAAATTCTTAATTTTTTTAACACAACAAAGAAATCTAGTTTTTTATAATTTTGTTCGTAATGCAAAAAATAATATGTTGGTTCGTGAAACGCTTTACTTTCCTAATAAATTGTATTTCCTACTACATTGTGTACATTACTCAACCGATGCTGCTACCACCGGTAACTTTGTCAAATACGAGCACCAAGTTTCGCGTCGATAAGCAAGTCTTCTGTTCAAACCGACTCGATCGTTAATTCTCCGTAGATAACGATACCGACTTACCATTAAGAATGTTATCTCTATTTTCGAAAGACCACAAGCATATAATTTTCAAAATATTGAAAAAAAAGCAGCATGTTCTTCTCTATCAAAAAACTTAATTTGATTTTACAGGAAGCAGATTTGGCGATAACGGATTTTACCATTACAGCAGAGCGCGAGAGCGTGGTCGATTTTTCGATGCCTTTTATGAATCTAGGTTGAAAAAATACTTAATTTCTTTTGAAAAATTGAATATTAAAAATGAAACGAAGAATGAATTGTTTGTGTTTTACGATAAAATCTATTTTACAGGCATAAGTATACTTTATAGAAAACCAACAAAGGCAGCACCGAGTCTTTTCGCGTTTCTCTCGCCATTCTCGTATAGCGTGTGGCTCTATTTGATGGGCGCATATATATTTTGCTCGTTTTTGCTTTTCTTTATTGGCCGTATGAGCCCGAAAGAGTGGACGAATCCTTATCCCTGTATCGATGAACCTGAGCAGCTTCAGAACCAATTCACACTTAAGAACTCTTTATGGTTCATGATCGGTGCATTAATGCAGCAGGGTTCTGAAATTGCACCTATGTAAGTTCTCGTTTACCTGTAGAACGCAGGAAAACAGATTTTTTTTTCGTAGAAATTCATTTTTTAATCTTTTCGATATTTCGTCTATTTCCTGCAAAATTTTTTCTAATTGGTTTACTTGTTTACGTGAAAATAAAAACAGTGGTATATCAACAAGAATTTTGGCTTCGGCATGGTGGTTTTTCACCCTGTTAATCATTTCTTCATACACGGCGAATCTCGCCGCGTTTCTCGTGGTCGAGACGAATGTCAAGTTGATCAAGTCGGCGCAGGATTTGGCCAATTTAAATGGTGCAATCAAATATGGTGCTAAAAAAAATGGCGCTACTTTCGATTTCTTCAGGGTAAATATGCGAGATGAAAAATATATTTAAAAAACTCAACAGTTATATAAGAGAATTGAGAATAAATGTGTGATGGAGAATTGAATTTCCGAATATTGTAAATTAACAATTTCAAGTGTGATTAATTGAAAACGTTAAATGATATGGATCAATTTACAAATTAATACACGTTGTATGACGTTGTAGTTCTTTTTTTTTTAATCATTTGTGAAAATTTATTGACCTACGAAATTAATAAATCCGTATGCAAAAATAGTATCGCTCACACTCATGTTAAAATAATTCGAAAATTAAAAAAAATATGAAAGTCACTAAAATGTAATGAACAGGACATAAGTTTTCGCTCTGGCTGATCCAAACCATTGCAGGCTTCCATCCACATCTAACGAAATACCCACGTTTTGATGTTTTAATGTTTTAATTTATTTGAAACAACTATGCGAAATCTCAGGTAAACGGTTACAAGACTTACGAGACGATGTACAAGTACATGCTTGAAAACAGCGATGTGATGACCGAGTCGAATCAGCAGGGTGTCGACAGAGTGCTGGATATAAATCAGAATTATGCCTTTTTGATGGAATCAACGTCAATCGATTATATCACACAGAGAGAATGTAATTTGACCCAAATTGGTGAGTTATTGGATGGCAAGGGCTATGGCATCGCGATGCCCAAAAGTACGTAAAATTTATTTTCACAATTATTTCATAATAATGGAGTATAGGAGTTATTTATTTTTTGAATACTTGGCGTCGAGCTGCTACCGCGTCTCTTGATTAGAGCAAGTCTTGAGGAGTCATTGAAACAAGAATCGAGGGTAATTTATGAAATATTGAAATTTTATTTTCTTCAGATGCCGATTACAGGGGTGATTTCAATGATGCTGTGCTGCGACTGCAGGAGAATGGAGTACTCACCCAATTGAAACAAAAATGGTGGGAACAAAAAGACGGTGGTGGAGCGTGTGATGTGAGCTTTGGGATTTTCATGTATCATATTATTTAAACATACCTTATTATCATTTTCTTATTATGAATAATTTTTTTAAGGGTGATCAATCGACCGTCGCCTCCAAGCTGACCTTAGATCACGTGGGTGGGGTTTTCGTCGTTCTTGGAATTGGAGTGGCTTTTTCCATGGTCTTTGCATTTTGGGAATTTTTCTGGCATATTTGTTGCATTGCTTACAACGAAAATGTGAGTATGAAAAAGTATTGATATATTTTGACACCTACGGGTGGATTTTTATGGCTTTTTATCATGAAACCAAAGTTCATTATTAAATTATATGAATGAAAATTCTTTTTCAGTTGTCATTTAAAGATGTACTGGTGGAGGAGACGAAGTCGATAGTGAAGGCAAAATCGAGCGCGAAGCCAGCGAGGAGAAAGAAACAATCATTGGAGATAATGGATTCGAGCACGAGAGGAAGTACACCAGCCTATGGATTCGGTTCACCAGTCGTAACGACAATATCCGATGACGAATGATTTTTCGATCAGCGATCTTTTTTGTTTTCTAATTCAATACAGTTCCGAGGGTGAAAAAATGCCTCCATAGATACGAGATAATTGGGCTATTAGCAACAATGAATTTTTGATATTAATAAATATTTCTTCTTGAGTGAAAAAAGTGGATTAAGAAGCTTTTTTTGTTGTGCTTTTATTTTTTTCACTTCGAAAGTTCCGCCAGAACGCTCAGTCGGTCTTAATCGACTCAGTGGTGGGTGATATCTGTTGAAAAGGGCAGACTGCTTTTGTAGTCTCGGAGCAAGTCATCGCCGCTGAAAAAAGAAACGCAAAGAGCATCAGCAGAAAAGTCAAACGTATGGTTTGCTCTCTAGAGAGAAATTCACAAAGAAACTCTGCACCGACGTAGTCGTAAAACAGTATTAAAAGCCCATTAAACAGCACGATATGACGTATAACTTTTGCCCTCGCTCGCGCGAATTATTATCGTCCTTTTGTGCTTTTGTATACACAGTGTCCTTAAATTCGAGCTATTTTTCCAGGGAATAACAAAATTCCGAAATTCTGCAGATAAAATCTCGCGAAAACGTTTCCCTCCTACTGAATTGAAAATACAATTGTTTCTTGAAAAATACTCAGAAAAAGAATATTAGAAAATGAGTGGAACGTGCAGGGGAAAAGAAAACGTAATAATTTATAAAAAATTCAGTTCTTGGAACACGAAGAAATTTTACTATGAATACATTTCCTCACGTTCACCTTACAATCTCAAACATGTCAATGTCACGCACGCACGCATTTATAATTTTGCTTATCCGAGCATGCACAAGTTTGTTTTTTATGTCAAGAAAACCATTACTTCCGATAAATCAGATAAAAAAAAATATAAGGGATCGTGCTTTATGATTATAGTAGTGAATCGTCTCGCAATTCCTGAAGAGATCGGTTCGTAACGCAGAGATTTTTTCTCAAAAATGAAGTAAGTAGCAAGAAAAACAGTCAAAACTATTACATAAGTTCGTTCGTCACAATTTTATTGAATTTTCAAATGTAATTTCGTCAATTTATTCGTTAGTTTTATTCGTCACGGTTGTAACATGACACGTGTCAAAAATCGACGTCACGAACTGGAAATCTCTACAATATTGTGAAGATGAACTGGCGATTAATGATACGATCCAAAAAATTTCGAAGGTGCAGAGAAATTTTACTTTGGATTTGTAAAAGGTACACAAAAAAACATATATTCGACGATTATAAATAGAATTTTTCAATAAAAATTCCTATTTTTAAAATATTCATGAAATTAGCTAGATCGTAAACTCACCATAATCATATCTGAATAGATTTTCACTGAACGCGATAGTAAACGTAAAATTACGAATTTTTCAAAGGAATTTATGAAAGACTCACAACAGGATATGTTTATTACGTATTCTCTTGCTACTTACCTCGGTATTGCTAAAATATTTTTTGGATCGAGAGGATTGAGGAGGCAGGAGCTTCAGCTTGCTCTCAATTTACAAGTCGGTTTCATCGAGGCCCAACTTGGATGCCAGGATATTGCGTTTAGATTGAAAGTGAGTTCGTAAAAAATGAGGGGAAATAGTCTACAGAAAATAAAAAAAAAATATATTATTAAAACTCAAGCATTATTGATGTTGAATTAATTGCAGATTTTGAATGAAGAAGTGTCAGGGTTGCGTTTGTGGAATGACATGTATTATAGATCTGATATGAATCTGGAATACCATTACACGAAATTGATGGATTCGAGTTTCGGTTCGAGTGCGCAAAGTTTCGATTTTCAGGAGTCCAACGCCAGTGCAGAATTTAACAAAGCAGTTCAAGCAAAATATGGCAGTCAACAGAATGGTATGAAATCTCTCAAATTCATCAATTTCAAAACGATTTATTTCCTGTCATTGGATTAAATTCGTCACGGATCAAAAATAAATCAGACCTCGTAGTATTAACGTATGATAAATTTGTTATAACAAAATAAAAAATGCATTTCGTAGTGGCAGCTGAAGTGAACGAAAATGATTCATTAGTCTTCGTCGATACGGGTGCATTTTCAACGGAATGGACGACCACTGATGAAACATGCGTGTACGGATCAGTGGGTTATTTTTATCACCCAAACGGTCACGATTGGCATGAATTTGTACACAAAATCACTGATTCGATTTATGGTGATACATATGTGGATCAAATCGAGGTGACGTATGTTGGAGTTCCTCTACAGGTTAATAATTTATTGAAAATAAATAATAGAAAAAAAAACAAAAGATCATTTACGATCAAATTAAATTAACGATCTATTATTCTGTTTTGAAAGGACAGTAGTCGGAATGCTTACCTGCTAGTCATAGTCCCAGTAAAGACATACGAATTTGCCGAACTCGAAAATAATATTAACGAAGAAACAATTAAAAGTTTCATAAATGACGGTGAGGAAATTACAGTGCACGTGGCTTTACCGATCTTCAATATTTCGACTTTTATTGATATCACTGAGAAATTCAAGCAGGTCATTAAATCTATTTAACTGTCGAAAAAAACACCCATAATTAGAAAGAAATTAAGGTCAACCGATTTACACACTAATTACCAGGCAATTGAAGTTGTTCTATTGTTTTCAGATGTCATTTGAAACAGCCTTTAATGAAGAAGCTAATCTGACTGGGATTACGAAAAATCAACCAATGCACGTAAATAAAGTTCTGCACAATGCACTTTTACAATTGTGAAAACGAAGTGGTGAGTTCAAAGATCTAATTTTTATTTAAATGTAAAATATTCAATTATTTTCTTTGGAAAAATATGTTTTTTTTTGAGATTCTATTGAGTTTTGAAAAAAAATCGTGGGTGTGCCTCTTTTTTAGGATTTACCAAGTATCCCTCTGAAGATTAAAAGTCGCGGTAGCTACTCGAGACAAGTACATTTATAGCTATTCAAAGATAAATAAGTCGTTACAAGATACTTATACCGGAGACAGTAGCGTTAGCAACTGTTTCCAAAATTCTTTCTTTTATATTTAATAAATTATTGCATTTTGAAAGATGATTCGCGTGCACATATTTTTTATTTATTTGTTTCTTTCCATCGTGACTAATACGAACCCTGTAGCTGTAGGCATACTCAAGATATAATTTTTTCATTTTTCGACGAAGCCAAAAAGTGTACAAAATTTTCGCACACTT